>QRFJ01004375.1:21378-78816 GCA_006176705.1 Cocos nucifera | reverse complement strand
AAAAAAAAAAAGGAGAGAAGAATACAAAATCGTTGGGCCAGCAGAAGGTCAAAGCCTACCTTGAGAAGATGAAACTTAGATTTATAGCCAATTAGCTTTAGGTCAAGTGGAAGTTTGTTAGATATGTGTGCCCTAGATGCCAGAATTGGCTGACACTTGTAATATACTTCTAGGGGCAAAATTATAATTTTAACTATAAATAATAAAATGGATCATTTTCTATCACATAAGTGTATTTAGTGTTTGTGATACATTCCTTGAGTTAGTAGTGATGATAATTCTTATTTTCAAGAGTTGAAAATTTAAGACATGAATTTTTATTTATTAACTCGTAAAATGCTCCTGATCGTAGGATCATCATGAGGATGGTGATTGATCCAAAAGATTAGTGTACAATCATTTTTTTACAGTAGATGAGTCTTAAGTCTATGGTATAGAAACATCGAAGCGAGAGTACAGATACTCATTAGAGAATGAGGGCATTGAGCGTGACCACCTCGAGTAGTCATAAGAAAGTCTACCTTCTCATCGATGACCGACTCGATGCTGCAGTGGTGTGTCTGATTCTTTGATCTGAGATGGATCGATAGTTCACCTTGAGGGTGTTATAGTTTGACTACATCATGACTCGATCTCCTAGTCATTCAAAATTCTGAGGTGTATGTTGGCTATAGCATGTTCATTATGAAGGGAAAATCCTGATTTCCCTGACCAGGTTCGTTCAGATCTGATCAGATCAAGAGATATATTTCAAAATTTTTTCTCTTAGATCTATATCAGATCAGGGATATTTCAGATCTGATTCTTATTATTTTAATAAAAAAAATAAAAAAGATAAATTAAATCAAATTTAATTTACCTTGATTTGGGTAATCCTATTACCCTGTTGATGATCCTGTTTGCAGCGGAAGGTTCTGGATCTAGCCACGCAAGCGCCTGGCCTCTACCGGTATCCACTCAGGGCTTGGATCTGGAGATCCTCTTCTTCTCTATCATGCCTCCAAAAATTAGATCTGGATCTGATCTGGAGGATCTTCAAAACTCCTTTTGAAGATCAGCAGTCGTCCTTTGCAGCAGCGCAGCCTTCTTGCTTTTGATCGCCTTTCTCTTGATCTGAATCGCACCAACCAAATCCAAAACTCCTTTTGGACGTGGAGAGCAAGGGGAGAAGAGAGATTGGCATGGAGAAAGGGGAGAGAGGCAGCCTTGGGGCGTGGGAAGATTTCTTCTTGAATTTTTTTTGAGTTGGGCGCAGGGTCTTATTTATAGACTAAGCGTGATCCAACTCCTCTTCCTCCCAACCAATCACAACCCTTTGTGAAATCAGATCTAAATCTGATTGGTGGGAATAGAGTCCCCTGGATTCCTCCTTAGAGGGTGCCTAAGACCAGTCAAAGTTGGATTCTTAGAAGAACTCTAATTGGAATCCAAAAAGGAGATGGAGTCCTTGTCCAACAAGGACTCCTAGGCGCCTCCAACTTGGGCACACGCCACCCTAGGGTGGCGTGCGCCCTTCTCCTTGCCAGGTTCTGGCAGGGGGACAAGGCCCCCACCAGCTCTCCAATAGGTGCATGACATGTGGTCAAAAGTCAAAGTGTCAATGGTCAACGTTTGACCAGTCAAAGGTAGACTTTTGACCAAAGTCAAAGAACAAGAAATGGCAGGTGACCAAAAATGGCAGGTAATGTCTTACAAAATAAGACAACCTTTTCTGACTTGGACAACCTCCAGTCAGACCATATGAAGGCCTCTGATTGAGCACAAACTCCTTTGGCTCAGTCAGGACAACTTATTTATGATAGTAAAAGAAGAACGTTAGGTTCAATCGAGTGCTAGCACGATTTTCTTGAACCTAATTGAATCTCATTCAGATCAATTGAACTAGATCAGTTCAATTGATGATCACCAGATTCAAACCCTTGTTTGTGTGACCCAGTTAGGTTCAGTTCTGTATGGTAATGGGATATGTCATGATCTCTATCATCGACATCATCGAAACTCCTTTCGATGGATCAGAACTCTTCTGATTCGAACAGCTAGAATGATCGATCATCTAAATCATTCTAATTGCTCCCAAAATCCACCAGTGACACCTAGCAGTATATGGTGGCAACCCATCAGAGCTGAATGCGAACCTCTTGGTGCAGCTACCTGTGTGATTAAGTTCTTCTATCTTGAGCCCCGATCAGATTAGGGTTAAGGTGAACTCGTCAAACCCTAGTCTCTGTCATATGATGTAATCATTCGATTCGAGTCCAATGTGAAAATCTAAATAGAAACTCTTTCTATTATTTCACTCTGCCATGGCCATGGGCTTCTGGACTTGATTCTCATGATCATCATAGGGCTGCTCCTCCACCACCGAGGTAGATAGATTCCATCTTGATGCAATCCAGTTCCTACAATGAACATGCTATAGCCAACATACACCTCAGGGTTCCATATGGCTAGGAGACCGAGTAATGGTGTAGTCAAACTATAACACCCTCAAGGTGAACTGCCGATGCATCCTCAGGTCAAAGAACCAGACACACTACTGCAGCATCGAGTCAGTCATTGACGAGAAGGTAGACTCCCTAATGACTACTCGAGGTGGTCACGCTCAGTGCCCTCGTTCTCTAACGAGTACCTGTACTCTCGCTCCGGTGTCTCCACACCGTAGACTCAAGACTCATCTACTAAAGAGAAGCGATTGTACACCAACCTTCCGGATCAATCACCATCCTCGTGATGATCCTATGGTCGGGAGCAATTTATGAGTTAATAATGATTATTCATGTCTTAAATTTTCAACTCTTGAAAATATGAATTATCATTACCATTAACTCAAAGGATGTATCACAGACACTAAATACACATATGTGATAGAAAATAACCCATTTTATTGATTATAGTCAAAATTATAATTTTGCCCCTAGAAGTGTATTACAAGTGTCAGCCAATTCTGGCTTCTAGGGCACATACATCTAAACATTATAGAAATTGGATTGCACCAAGAGGAATATCTACCTCGATGAGAGGAGCAGCCTATGATGATCATGAGAATCAAGTCCATAAGCCCATGGCCATGGCAGAGTGAAATAATAGAAAGAGTTTCTAAGGTTTTCACATCGACTTGAATCGAATGATTAAATCATATGATAGAAATTAGGATTTGATGAGTTCACCTTAACCCTAATCTGATCGGAGCTCAAGATAGAAGAACTTAATCACACAAGTAGCTGCACTGAAGAGGTTCATTTTTCAGTTTTGATGGGTTGCCACCATATACTGCTAGGTGTCACTGGTGGATTTTGGGAGCAATTAGAATGATTTAGATGATCGATCATTCTAGTTGTCTGAATCAGAAGAGTTCTGATCCATCGAAAGGAAGTTTCGATGATGTCGATGATAGAGATCATGACATATCCCATTACCATATAGAACTAAATCTAACTGGATCACACAAACAAGGGTTTGGATCTGGATATCATCAATTGGACTAAATCTAGTTCAATTGATTTGAATTAGATTCAATTAAGTTCAAGAAAATCATGCTAGCACATGATTGAGCCTAACGTTCTCCTTCTACTATCATTAAAAGTTATCTCGACTGAGCCAAATGAGTTTGTGCTCGCTCAGGTACCTTTACTTGATCTGACTGGAGCTTGTCTAGGTCAGAAAAGGATTGTCTTAATTTATGAGATAAATTTGAGATAACACCTGTCATTTTTCCATCACCTGCTAATTTTTGTCTTTTAACTTTCATCAAATGTTGACCTTTGACCCTTGGACATCTGCCCATGTGTCATGCACCTATTGAAGAGTAGATAGGGGCTTGTCCCCTTGAAATTAGAAAGAAGGGAGCTAGATTTTTCTTTCTAATTTCTAAAGGAAAGGATGGGGTGCATGCCTTGGGAGGCATGCGCCCATGGATAGGGACGACTGGAGTTCCATAAGGATGGGACTTCAGGTTGCTTCTTGGTTTTTACTTAGGTGTACCATAACTATAGACTTTGATCAGTCTTAGGCGCCATCTAAGGATGAATTAATGGGGCGCTCATCTGATTAGATCAGGTGATGTCATCCCATCAATCAGATTTAGATCTGATTGCATGAAGCAACGTGATTGACCAGGGATGATGCAGGCACTTGCATGGCGCAGCAGAGGTCTATAAATAGATCCTATCTGCGCCCAACTTTCATAGAGCTCTCCTCCTCTTAGCCCATGCCCCAAGGCTGCCCCTCTTCCCTTCCTCCATGCCACCATTCTAGCCCTCTCTCTCCTTCTCCACACCCAAGGAAAGTTGGGTCTTTAGATTAGGTGCGAGTCCAGACAAGAAAAGACTGACGAAAAAGGAAGAAGGTAGTACTGCTGCAGAGACGACGGATGATCTTCAGAAGAAGTTTTGAAGATCCTCCAAATCAGATTCAAATCTGAATTTTGAAGAAAAGAAAGAAAAGAAGAAGATCTCCAGATATAGTTTGAGTGGATACCAGTAGAGGTCAGACGCTTGCGTGGTTAAATTCAGAACCTCAGAGCTTCGGCAGGATATCAATGGATAATCAGATTATCCAAAATTAAGATAAAATTAATTTAAAATTAATTTAATTTAATTTTTTTATTTATCAAATTATAAAATCAGATCTGAAAAGTATCAGATCTGATCTAGATCTAAGAAAAAATTTTTGAAATATACCTCTCGATCTAATCAGATCTAAACGAATCTGATCCAAAAAATCAGGATTCACCTTCATGATCCTAGTCTAATTAGAAGTCTAATTAAATCTGATTAAATTTTATTTAAATCTGATTTAAAACTTAAGCCAATTAGAAATTAGGTGCACTTAAGTCTTAATCTAACAAAAAATTGATCTTTCTTATAATTAGATTATCTTATAAATCAATTAGACTTGATCTAATCAAGTTTAAATCAAACCAAATTGAATCTTATTCAATTATATTTAATCTCAAACCTAATGCTTATCAAATTGAGCCAATTAGCAATCCAATTGCTAATTAATCCTTCTATAATACTTGTACTTGATTAATCATCAATCGCATTAATGATCAGATCTTAGATTAATTCATAATCATTTATCAACCATCCAATCAAATAGAAACCTTTTATGTGTGTGATTCTATAGGTAAACAAATTCTTGTACCAAATAAAGTGATTATCTAGTATTGGTACCTAACATCTGGATAGATTGAATGTATGTAAAGCAACATTCTAAAATCTTGACCCATGGTTACCATATAATTCATCCATTTAATCCTTAATGTTTAGGATGACTTAAAGTTAACTGTCAACTCTTAATCTATTCATCCATATTATGTCTCAACCTTATAAATTCTATGACTCCTCATGAGGATTATCCAGATTTAGATTTTGCTCAATTAAAATACAGCTAATCATTCTCTCCAAAATCTTTAAAATGGTCAATCTCATCTTGATTTACGTACTGACTTTACAAGTACTTGATTGCACCTAGAAATCTTTCATCACTATATTAGAAAGACAGGTAGTTCAGCACTAAAGTATAGTAAGTTGCTTGTAAGTCATCGTGGTGATCTCAGATCGGAGGAATACTTATACCTATAGCTTTTGTTAGCTACTTTTGATAGCAGAGTGCTACGCTGATTGATTATGTTCAGATCGATATACTCCTACATCTCATCTGCATGTCATACCAGTGTCTCCACACCATTTGGTTACGAGGATATGCATATGATATACAGCAACATATACTCGATAAGTTATCATCCTAGTTAATAACCTATTATTTGATCATGAACAATTTTAAGAACCATCCAATAAATTCTTCTTTATCGATTGTTAGTGGTTCTAAGGATTTCATGATAATATATATAAGAATTTATTTAAGAAAGATAGATAATTTATGATGAATAGTTAAATAATCTTTTATTAATCAATAATTCATATATAAATTATAAGATGAATACAATCATCTACAACTTAGATGATTGACTTTAGGACATAATTCCTAACAATGTCTTAGGATCTAGATAAATTCCTATAAATTGAACCTATGATCTTATACTACTACTATTGTCATGCCCTTAATCACAAAATATGGGTATGATAGCCTATTATGATAGCCACCGCATACTCATAGGAGTCAGTCCTATAATTATGCAAGGCATTCCATTAATTGATAAATTCAATATAATATAAAAATTATGCAACTCATATATAGGAGATAGTGAATATTAGAATAACTAAACTATTGAATCAAAATGACACATATATTATACACACTATCATAAGGTATAACATAGAGTGCTTCTTGCTTTTTACAATCCAAAATTTCTAGTACTATTTAAGTTATTTATATAGAATCCAAGAAACACTATATTATTAATACACTGATTAACCTAGATCTTCTATCTACAAAAACAGCCGCATCTTTAGTACTTCTCTATTTGATATTACTCTAGCCTTTGGACCTTAAATTTGAAAAAAGAAATGAAGTAAAGGCTATGAGCTTCACAACTCAGTAAGTAACAAGTATACTTTATAAAATTGGATCAAACCATATTAATAATACCACTCAATTTATTCATACAAGATATGATACATCTTTGTAAGGAATGCTTATAGCATTACCATCAATGATATCCACATCCCAAAATTATACATCATTTCAATTATCAATACAAAGAATCAATACATTATATCCGAATCTAATACACATCCAATATCATAATCATACTCATATATATATATGGAGAGAGAGAGGTAGACTGGGCTCTACTCGACCGGATCTCAGACCGTTGGATCAGCACGCATTTCTGAGAAGGCACCTAAGAAAACGTGCCTTCAGGATTGGAAAAAAATAGGTGCATGCCTATGCCAAAAAAATATATATTTTTTTTAGTTTTTTCTGTCTGAAGATGCCTTCAGGGCTAAAAAGAAACTGAAAAAAAAAATTTAGGTGGCTTTTTTTCAATTTTTTCAGCCCTGAAGGTTGAAAAAAACTGAAAATAAAAAATAGAGCCTTCAGTGCCTTAAAAAAAAACATCGCCTTCAATTTTTTTTTTCAGGCGCAGGAGCGCGCTTGTTTTTTCAGCTTTGAAGGCGCATCTTTTCAAATGCCTGCTCTCGAAGATGTGCGTTGATCTAACGGTCGGGGAACTAATCGGATATGGACTGAAATCCGATCAAGTAGAATTCAGTATACTTATATATATATATATATATATATATATATATATATATATATATATATATATATATATATATATATATATTAAGAATTTCTTTCTATTTTCACTATTGCTTTGAAGTATATAATCAAACATGCAAAATTCATGGCCTTACTTGCCTAATCCAATCATAATAGGTGTTATTATGTAATTTAATCAAGAAATTTGCGACTACCAATTAACTATCTCTATATTTATAAAGATTTTATATGTTATTAAATTTGAATTTATCATAATACTTTGTACTATTTTGAATTACAAGATATTTTTAAAGTAATTTTGATTGACTATGAAGTGGAGATGTTACTTATCTCATGCCAACCACTTGATAATCTAAGCACTTCTCTAGGATTCATCGGGACCTAATGATCCAAAACCACATATGTACTGGATCAGTGGCATGATAATATTATTAAAATTGATTTCATAAAATCCTCAAAATTCCAAAATTATTTTTAAAATTTTAAGAAATCCTAAAATTCCGGTGTCTACACTAATTATCATTATAACAAGTGATGATCACTAATCTTGTCCCTGTCGCAGCACAGGAGAAGAGGTAGGACACATTGGGACACCTTAAAGGTTCAATCAAGAGAGGAGAGCTAATGGAGAGGATGAGAGGGAGCATGAGATAGAGTGAGAGAGAGCGAGATGGGGGAGACCCTTTTTACCCTCTAATAGACACAGGTGGGAAGGAGAGATTTAGAGGGAGAGGGGGGGAGAGAGAGAGGGGGAGGGGGGAGAAGAAGAATATAGGAAGAGAGGGAGAGCGTGGAAGAGAGAGGGCGTGGGCGTGGGAGAGAACATTTGAGTGTGAGAGAAAGAGTGCATGGGAGAGCGCGATGGAGAGATGGCACAATGAAGGAGAAGAAAGAGGCGGCGGAACGGCGGGGAGGTGTCGGGAGGGTGTCCGGGCCTCTCTTGAGGTGGGAACGGGTTGTGGAAGAAGGGACGAGGCGAGCGGGAAGGAGCGTTCGCGGCAGTGGGGGTTTAAGGCATGAAGAAGTCGGAAGAAACGGTGGAATCACTCTCCCTCCGTTCTGTCTTGGATAAACACAAGGCGCCACCTTAGTGACGGGCCCTGAGGACTTGGGCCTGGGCCACAGGCCCAGGTCTTACTACTACTGCAATGGTGGACTCTGGAGACAGGAATGTATCACTATCTCCCATATTGCAGTGCAAACCCTCGATCGGAGATGTGACTCCACCTTGGACCAACTGCATTATTCCGGTATTTCCCATCTTCTCTTGAATACCAAGGCTGCGTGCCTCTTTTTGGGAAGTGGGACATTTTTAACCCATTCACGGCTGCCGTTTGACACCATCTTATTCCATGGCTGTCAATTTTTGTCGATATATGTTCTCTATTCTAGATTTCCTGTTCCTTCTTTCTTTTGGCTTTTTGGGGCTGCAACGTGCGGCATGGGTGTAATATCCACACCAAATTTATGAGCGCATACATGAAGAAATCCGCACATATTGTTGCACTTTCCCTTCCTGCATTCGATGTACCCACATGAAGTGATGTGGTTTAAAGTCAGTATTTTTTACGTACACGCATAAACGCAGGAGTCGCTTGCTGCTCTTTTTTTTCTTTTTTCCCCAAGGAATACACATCACGTGCTAGGGTTTTCAACGTCATGATGATGCTCTTCAGCTCAGCATGAGTTGGGCCTCAACCTAAAAAATGACACCCACTGGGCTGGTTCTGCATAACTTTTCACTATCCAATGTATGTAGATTTCTGGAGAAAATGCCGGAGTCTACCATGATATCAAGTACTAACCATGACAGTATTACACACATTGCGTAAGACATTACTGACCTTTTGACTCCATCCTTCCATCCACCCCAGTGCACTATAGATCATGAGGACCCTCTGTCAACCAAAAGACCCTAACGCGTTGACATAACCATGGCCTTCCTCCCCCTAGAACCATCTCTCATCATCTCTCCATTGTAAACCTTAGGACCCTTTCACACATCCCATCCCACATGTCCTCCACCAAATATTGGACACATGCCCCCCTCCCCCTTCCAAGTTTCCAAGCCCTAACCCTGGTTCCATAAGGAACCATTTCCATCACCCATCTAGGGTCCACGCCCACCAACCTTAGTGGGAAGTGGGCAGACCTTACATCTCAACTTGGCCTTGTCTTTAAAAGATAGCAGAGAGAGAGAGAGAGAGAGAGAGAGAGAGAGAGAGAGAGATCATTAGAAGGTAGGAATTCCTTTGCCTTTAGCGTCTCCCTTCCTCTGTGGTTCTATAGGTGGTGATTGACAAAAGCAGGGTCAACATGGATTAAATAAAGCTCTCCTTAGCTTGCCGGTGATTAAGTAAACACATTCCTCCTCTCCTTAATGCTTTGCTTTTTTATTTTGGAAAGGCTGGCGTGCTTATTGCACGAATCCTCTTTTGTCTTGTCCTCCCTCAAAGGTGGGTCCCTCCCCTTCATTTAGACACTTGTCCACCTGTCATTTGACCCTGCAAGAGCTTTCCCGTAACTAAACGACAAGGGCTTCCACTAAGTGAGATAATGGCCTCATTAGCCTTTTGTTTATGTTAGCATTGATTAAAAAAATAAAAAATAAAAAAAAAACAAAAGAAGGCGTGCCGGTTCCTCTCTTGATAAAGGCACGGCTTCAATGAATGAATGAATGAGCTAGAGGTGATATTGACACTTGTCATGTGCCAACACCCAAAAAAAAAAAAAAAAAAAAAAAAAAAAAACTCGGTAGGATTAATGGAAGGTTACCAGCGTGATCGTACAATGGAACAATTGTTAGACACATCGAATTTGACTCTATTGGCCCGTGGTATGCCGTACATGCACGTCAAGGACTGGTCTTGGACAACCTCGTCAGCTCCATGCTGTGTTGGTATTGGCGGTGCTCACCTAATTAGATTTCCTGCTGGCACAGAACTAAAGAAGGTTATATGTTTGAAGCCCAGAGACTATAGGCCTAGAGGTGTTGAGCATTTCGTAAAAGCAAAAGAAAAGAAGAGAGAGAGAGAGAGAGAGAGAGAGAGAGAGAGAGAGAGAGAGAGAGAGAGAAGGAACGGGATTGCCGTCTGTGTCAAAACATTCTTTTTGTTTATGGAGTGCTTTTCCTTGACCTAATTAGAGGTAGCCAATCTCATTCTCATCCCATGGAGTTCATTAAATTAATAGGATTATTAGAGCATCACTTTTATTTTTCAAATTCTTAATACAAACACTAATGGATGTGGATCAGATGGGAAGAAGACCTGCGCAGCGGTGCCTGATGACGGGCCCGAAAGGTACTGCAGGAGAAGGAAAGAGCCCTGCAAGTGTCCCACCGGGATTTCTAGCTAGTGGAGGTAGATGTCACAGCCCAAGGTCGAGGTGGGGAGCCACCATCCAAGTACCGCACACACCTACTAGGCCATAGTTTAGGCAAGCAACTCTGGCTTTTAGAAAGAAGCATAAGAGTAGAGAGAACTTAATTAAAGTGGAAGCTCAGGAATGGTGCACATATCAGGTTCTCATTTTTTGTGTTGACATGGTTTCTCTTGATAATTAACATGAGATATAGGTACCTTAGTCGTGTTGATCACTTTAAATCTATGGCTATGTGGATTAAGACTTGTTGCTTCATGACTCTGGTCCAACATGGATGTGGCTGGCACTCGGCATCAGAAGAGAACCTACAAAGAAAGTCTACACTCATTGAGGTCTTTCGGTAGGGGATTCTTTGATCATTAAGTTAGCTAGAGCTTAAGAACAATAGAGAAAAGATGGAGGACGGTGAGAGAGATGGGTGTGGCTTTTTTCTCTAAAAATTAGCTTTATCTGAGGATCCTCTTAGTACCTTTTTTATGTTAAAGTGGAGCTGAAGATCGTTAGCTAGAATTAGTAGGCCATTAGGTACGATCCTGTAGGCCATTAGACCACGTTCTAACACTTTGTTAGGTTAAGAAATCCATTCACTAACCCATGAATCTAGGTCGTTAGTCATGGATGTTAGTAGCGGATTGTGTCTACGTTTTGAAAGTTGTTGGAAATTTTCCTGAATCACCCATGTTACTAGATAAACTGGCGGCTTGAGGAGCTTGTCCTTCAGGAGCTCGCTCTTTAGAGGTCAGCCTCTAGGGCTCGGCCTTCAAGAAGTCTACTTTTTGAGAGATCATCCTTCTGATGATATTGACCCTCTGAGGTTAGCTTTGGGAAGGTCGGCTTTTGAAGTTTGTCCATGTGGACAAATAAGCTGGCAACCTGAAGTCGATACTGAGACGAGGACTCATGCCGAGAACTGCATCTATGGTTCTGGAGTATTGTGCTTATCATGGATTCGGTCTCCATCCTCGGTGAGATCCGACCATAAGGTCGGCAAGATCCCGATCACAATCGCAGCCAATGAAACATGATCGGTCCATCATAATTTCTCGGCTCTCTCTAGTATCCAAGGAAGTCTTACCTAGTCTTTGATGAATGCTCGGTCGCAGCCCAAGGAGAAGAAGGTTGTTTCGAACGACAAATAACCTCCATAACAAGATTGTTTAGGTGAGGTGGTTTGATCTTGGTGAAGACATGTTTATGATAGATTAGAAAGAAGCATGACTGCATGCGCATGTCCATCTACATCAGGACACTGATGAAGCTTATGCGGCATTAAGATCCTGCTTTCAATAGTGATGTCGCTGGCATGGGCCTAAGGGAGGAGATTACTACCTTGATGCACTAATCTTTGCTCCCTTGATGGTTTTCACTGTTTATTGGTATATGAAAGCAAAACCATGACATAGAGCCACCACCAACTCCCCTCTCACGTGTGCTCGTCGTATTTGTTAGCATTAGGCATCAGAAAAGACTAAAACTAGATTCTAATGAGATTTGGTTGAATTAGTCTTTCTACATATTGTTGATTTTGATGCTATGGTTAGTGGGAAACAGGTATTTGATTTAAAGTTGGACTGGTACTATCTTTCTTTTCGGTCTGTATATCAACGGAGCTTATTGATTTCCAAATACTTCAGTTTTGTTGTCTTATGAAGCTTCAGGAATCTCACGCTATGATTCTTCTGTAGATGTGGCCATGGAACCCTAGTCTTGGTTCTTATGTGTTAAATTCTCAATCTAAAGATGTCGTTGCATTGCACTGTACATTATTTGCTCGTTTCTCCCATGAATTTATGTACTTCCGACTTCTATTAGCTTAGTCCCTAACTGGTTTTCAACCCTAAACAGAAAGTTCCATCACAAAATTCTCCACACTTTCCAGCTATCAAGTCACCATCCGCCCACAATTTTTCTGTAGACATTGGATGGGTATTTTCCCTTCACCACTCCGGACATCGATCTCTTTCCACGCAATCTTATTGAAGACCATTCCTAGAACATGTGTGGAAAAGCAACATGGAAGCAATCAATTGCGTCCTTGAAGTTTCTACTCCCACCAACACCACCAACACCAAGCTCGTCCTTCACTGTTTTTGTCTTTCGTTTTACTCACACTACTTAGGATCGATCTTAAACATCTATTTTTCTGATATACGTTCTCATAAATCCGGTAATAGAGGATTATATTTAAAATTTTGATATATCAGTTTAAACACATTTAAATTCTATACTGTGATGATTCACCAACTCAAATCACCTTTGGACCTTGATACATGACACGAGAATCATGAAATGAACCAAAAGAAGAATTGCATTCACTTCAGAGAATATTTGCAGTGTTGCAAATTCTAAAGAAGATACCTAACCATTTTCACCACTGATATATAAAACAGGTTGAAGATTACCATAAACAAACAAGCATGAGCACGCGTGGACAGCTACAGTGCTTACAAGAGAAGCATTCAGGGATCATCTTCGGTTTCAGTGAAGAAACGGAAGCTTTCGCTTTCAACAGTAAAAGGTGAGCACTCCAAGGTATTAAACGAATCAACACGGGACCACTTTAGTGTAGACTTACCTAGGATGTCATTTCTTTTGGAACAAGGGACTAAGAAGATAATAGCAATTATGATGATGATAATGATCATGTATAGATGTTATCAAAGCAAAATACAAGTCTAAAGTCTATTCAAGTACCACCATGCTTCAAGCATATAATGAACATAATGAAATCTTAGCGCTTCCTAGTTTTGATATTAGGAAGTATACGTTCTCTTTGCCATTATTTTCGTCCACAAATAATGTAATGTTTTATAAAGAAACGCGCGCGAGAGAGAAAGACCTACCACCTCCAGCCGCAAGCCCAGAGCCTAACGCCCTTCAAGGACCCATGGCCTCCTATAATAATTGCCCACGACCTCAGTGGAAAGAACACGAGGCTCTGCATATTTTGTTGTCCCCCCCACCCTTCCTCTCTTCTCTTGATTTAAATTTTTAAATGCCCGCATACTGATGTCATGCCAACGGATATATCCTCAATAAAAACCCTCTTCGCCCCATCAAAAGCCAAAGAAATCGCTTCTCTCGGTGCCTTCTAGCATGGCAGCTCAAGAAGGGTCTGAGGCCTCGGTTGCTAGCTCCTCTACGGCGCCCAACAACTGGTGGGAGGTTCATACGAACCCTCTCCCCTCTTGGAACACCATGAGCCGGTGGCAGCCTCAGAACCACCATTCCAACTCTTCTTGCGACGAGGACATCTCCAACACCACCACGTCATTCACCAACACCTCCAACCATTCAGGCCTCACCATGGACTCGTCCTCTGCCAATCTCTCCGGCGAACCAGTCGAGAACAACTTGTGGAGCCAAGTTCTGTTGTGAGTACAGTTTATAACCTTGTATTGATTGAACTTAGTGGAGAAGGAATCTATGATTTTTTTTTTTTTTTTTTTTTTTTAATAAGAAGGATCTAACTATTTAACTAGTGGTGCAAACTTAAGGGAGAATAATATAGATAAAAATTCTGTTGGTGCAAACAGATGGAGGTCTAAAGAAGTCTCAAGCAATTAGCAACTAAAATAGTGGAGCAGCTAACCTAGGTGCATGCAGCGAAAACTGTAGTAGTGATGATACCTATGTATCTTTTCTCCAAAAAGATCTTTATATATTTCTTTTAATACTTCGTCAGTTAAGTTTTTTAAGTAGTTCAGGTAATAGTTAAGCAAATCAAACTTTCCTACCTGATAGTTAAATCTGGATATATCAAATTTTAATCAGTTATAGAACTCAGGATTCAGTTACTTCTTGTTCATATGATCAGTAAACGTTATGCACCATGAAGTATCTTAGAGATAAACTTGGAACTTGGCCTTTCAGAAATGTTGGAAGTGATGGAGACTTGCACAGCAATCATGAAAATGGTGAGAACTTCCTCGAGGTGCTGACCTCCAAGAGCATGGCGACAGAGATATTCGACCCAGCTTGTGATTACCTCAAGAAGATGGACAGTAGTTGGGAGTTCACGCAACCATCTTCCCTCAACAGCTTGGATAAACAGTTGACGAGCTATAATGGAAGCATCATGGGGCCTGAAAGACTGACAAACTTATCGGATTTGGTTAGCAACTGGTCCATCGCTCCTCCAAATCCACAGCTCAATCCACCATCAACATGCAGCGTTTCGATTAATCCCTCGATGGCTCAGTACTCCACGTCAAATATTTCTCATATCAAGCACGAGATTCCTAATTCGCCATCATATCCTGGCAGTGGAATGGGAGGAGAGACTAATACAGGTTACGTGCCATGTTATGACCATGATACAAAGGAAGAAAGCCAACATCATCAGGATATGGGAGCTTCCATGCCTTCATTTCTAAGGCCATTTAGTACTAACAATATTGGATACCAGACTGGTGTCGGCAATTTACTTATGGGCCTCAACAACAAGTTCTGCAGTGGGATGACAGACGTGCTATGGTCTAACACGAGGAATTTGTCAGACCTTATCTCTTTTACTGACTCTTTGAACAAGCCAGCAGTGGACTTACGAGCCTCTAAGTCTTGTATAAAAGTCTCAGATTCATCTGATAGTAAGAAGCAAGTCTTCGATAATTCAGCAGTAAGTGCCATCAATATTTCGTTATTTAAATTATTATCGATATGCTGATTGATAATTTACAGCATCTCAACAGTTCTTTAGTAGTATTTTTTCTTTTTTTCATTATGGGTGAAAAATAAGAGTTCAACTTCTTACTTGTAGACGAGAGGAAATGGGAGAAGCAGCGCAACAACAAGTGAAGGGAAAAAGAAAAGATCAGATGACAGTTCAGAAACTCTCTTCAAGAAATCTAAACATGAGAACTCGACTACATCATCTCTCAAGGTAAGTTGTATATATCCATGTCCAGTAGAAGAAATGTTAACTGATACGTATTTCTTCATTTCATTTCCTAGTTTCCACATTCATTTAATTAAAGCGGAAAGTAATTAAATGGAGCCAACGGAGATCTTGCCTTTTCTTAGATGCTGGCCCTTCTCTAACTGCTTGCACCTAGGGAGAAATCCAGTTCGACTGGAGATGGTGGAACTCTGAACATTATTATAAAAAACAAAAGAAAAAAATGAAACAAACCATATTGTTTAAAAAACTCAATCAGTACAGTAGAAAAATAAAAAGTAATTTTCTCCATCCAGTTGCAGGCACCTAAAGTAAAGTTGGGAGATAAAATCACCGCACTCCAACAAATTGTGTCACCTTTTGGAAAGGTATTTTACAGAAGTATTAAAATGTTTTTATCCCTGCCAAACAACATCAAGTTTTCTAAAGTTATCTTTTGTTGGATTTCAGACTGATACTGCATCAGTACTATATGAGGCAATCAATTATATCAGATTTTTGCAAGAGCAAGTACAGGTAACACTGTCGACTTCCTTTAATTTCCGGTTCTAGTGACGATTGAAGTGCAAGCAGCGAAGCGTGTTTTTAGTAGTTACGATGGCAACTATAGTTCTGTTTCTCACTGCCCTGCTGCTTTATTACATTCATGTACAAGTATTTCCCAGCATGTTATAGTAACACAATAACTGGTTATAATTGAAGGTGTCAAGCTAATTGCAAGTGTTAATTTGACTCCATTCCCACTTCAACTGTTGATAAGAAGCTGGATGTTAGCAAGATATGACTGCTCCAGTAATGGAATTTGGGACTAAAATAGAACTTTATATTGTTTAGGTTTCTAGCCCATTCATTATTATAAGCATACGTAGATGAAGGGGCTTAATAGTTTTTCTGCTATTGTTACCACCACTTTTGATGCAATTTGAAGGCTTTGTCTCCTCCAAACAATTTATGATAACTCTTTACGATATCATGCAGTTGCTCAGTGACCCATACATGAAGTCAGGAGCTTGCAAGGTACTGAATGTTTTAATCCACTGTTGAGACTTAAGTTTAGTACATATCACTATGGATCAATAAGTATATTGATTTCAGGATCACAATACATGGGGAGGCTTGGAGAGGAAGGACAAGTCTGAGCCAAAGCTTGATCTGAGGAGTAGAGGGCTTTGCCTGGTTCCTATTTCCTGCACCCCCCAAGCCTACAGAGATAACAATGGACCAGATTACTGGACGCCACCATACAGAAGTTGTCTATACAGATGAAGAATGAAGTCTTTCTACCTCTGGTTTCATAGTTTAAGCAGTGATGCAAAATTGTGGTACAACTACATCTGTTAAAAGAAAATGATATCAGAATTGGTGGCAGTTTAAAAATTCTGCCTATAAAATATTTTGGTTTTGATGGTTGAAATATCAATTGGTGTACGAAATGTGATATTTGTATGAGATTAACTTCTGATTGTATCAAAATTTTACTGTACTGAAGGAACACCTACCTTGGAGAATTGACTTCTTAAACTCTACCCATCTCTGCCATTTTTATGTATCTCAAGCATGAGCCACCGGCCCAATGGTGCAACAAGCGCTTTTGGATGTACTTTGTCATGCTGCCACTTTATAAGCACTCAAACGAGCACTTTGGCATGCCTCTGACACCAACTCGGTGGGACCTCGGTTTTTACAGGGCTATGTGGTTCATGTGCCTAGAAAATGTCTAGAAAATAGACCAGCTTGTATAGGTAAGCTTTTATATATATATATATATATATATATATAAGGCTATATTCGATTGGATTTTAATCCATATCCAATTGAATCTTCACCCGTTAAATCGATGAGCATCTCGAGATGCCATCCCTAAAAATAAACCGAGAAAAAAGTTGATGTGATGTCCTATTTTTTTGAAATAAACACCAACACCAAATAATAAATATAAAGTTTCTATTTATTATATACTATTTGTGTTTATTTTACGGAGTTTGTGTTTATTCAGTGGAGTTTATGTTTATTATGGATAGTTTGTATTTATTCAGCTTTTTAAGGCACCTACATTCTCGATATAGATGCCTTCAATCCAAATAAATATAAATAACTCAAAATAAACATAAACTTTGTAAAATAAACATAAACAATGTCACTACTACAAAAATGGTTTATGGCAGCACATACTATAGCAACGATTTTCGAAACCGCTACCATAGATCCTACAACAGCAATTTTAGTTAACCACTGCTATAGGTCAGACCTATGGCAGTAGTTGTTATAACCGCTGCTATTCAACCACTGCTATAGATCCAATATATAGCAGCGGTTAATGAAAATTGCTATCGTAGATCGGACCTATAGCAGCGATTAACGAAAACCGCTGCCGTAGGTCGGACCTATAGCAGCGATTAACAAAAACCGCTACCATAGGTCGACCTATAGCAGCGGTTCATTGTAACCATTGCCATAAGTCGGACCTATAGCAGCAGTTAGTGAAACCACTATCATAAGTCGAACCTATAGCAGCGGTTAGTAGGAACCACTGCTATAAGCTTATTTATGGCAGTGGTTAATTGTAACCACTGCTATATTTTTTTTTCTTTAAATATTATATAATTTTAAAATTTAATATCCATCTTCATCATTCATTATCTAAATAATTATCATTAGAATGTCATCACAAAAGATTGCCTCGATCCGATGGTCCTAGCTTCGTCGATCAGAAAAATTGGATTTCGATGATTACGAACGATGATGCGATGATCTGATAGATGGAGATCTTCGATGAATCTAAAAATGATGAAAAAGATCATAAAAATCAAGGTGGAAGAATCCTTTAAAAGTTGAAGATAAAAAGCCATTCATGCAGAAAAATATGTAGAATTATTGAAGGCTGAAAACTTAGATGATCCAATGAAAAACTGAGATAGCTTAGTACTTAGTTGGCTCAGTGAAAAACTTAGACGACCCAATCTCAGAAAATAAAAAAATAGAAAGCTGATTTTTGAAGTAAACTGATACTGAGCCGACCCAGTTGTAAATTGAGCCGACCTAGTTAGACTGAGCTAACCCAGTGAAAAACTAAGCCGACCCAGTGACTATAATGGCTAGTTTTTTAGAACTTTAACTTTTTATCTAAAACGACTCTCAATGGCTATTTTCTCAACTCCAATGGCTAAAACTCATTCTGAAGATCTTTCAGATGTAAAGAAGTGATGGATTGTCTTAAGAATATATAAGAAAATCTTTAGGGCATTAAAAATAAGCTTTTGAAGAGTTTATTGAGTATCCATTAAGAAAGTAAGAAGAGTGAGCTGAAAAGAGTGAGGAAAAAATGATTTTCAGACATTCTTTATCCTTCCAACATCCTCAAATCTGAGAGAAGTTAGGCCATCATTATTGAAGATCATCTCCTACTTTCTCAAGCATTCAAAGAGAAAAAATCAATCCTACAAGCAAAGCAATCCAGATTTTCTTCTTTTGGATTTTATAGAGTTTGTTTTAAATTATATTTTTTATATTTTATTTTAAGTTTCTTAGGATGAGAAACTTGGGTTGGTCCAAGCCTCGAGTTGGACATTGTATTGGTTTGATTGGTGAGCCAAGGGTAAAACCAATCTGGGTTGATTGTGAGCCTAAAAAATAATCGTATACCATTTTAGTTGGTGAGCTAGAAAAAATCAACTGAATTTGATTGTGAGTCCAAAAAATAATTGGACTATAATTCTTGTTGAGAATTATAGTTGAATTTCCAAGGGGTATTCTTGGAAAGTGGATGTAGGTACTGAGTTTGGTACTGAACCACTATAAAATTTATGTGTTTGTGATTGTGTATTCTTTACTTTATTGCTTTCATTCACTGTACATTACAAAGCTTATTTCATTACTCATTGTATGCACTTCAGTTAGTTTAAATCATTCAAATCTGCACATTAGTCAAAAAATTTCTGTAATACCCAATTCACCCCCCCTCTTGGATAGCTATCCTTGGACAACAAGTGGTATCAGAGCGGATGCTCTAATATTAGTTGTTGACCTAATGATCAAAGAGCTAAAGATTTTATGGCTGACCCATTTGGTTCTTTGTTGAGTGAGGGACACTCAACTATTAGACCTTCATTTTTCAATGGCATTAACTACACTTATTGGAAAACTAGAATGAGAATCTTTATTCAAGCATAAGATTATGATATGTGGAATATCATACTCAATGGTCCTCATACACCCATAATGATTGTTAATGATTTATGTGTGCCTAAACCTGAAAAAGATTGGAATGAGCAAGATAAAGGGCTAGCTCAATTAAATGCTAAAGCTATTAACATTTTATATTATGCATTAGATTATAATGAATTCAATAGAATATCAATATATTTATCTACAAAAGAGATTTGGAATAGACTTGAAATGATCTATGAGGGTACAAGTCAAGTCAAAGAATCTAAAATAAACATATTGGTTCATAAATATGAGTTGTTTAAAATAGAACCTCATGAGACAATAAGTGATATGTTTACATGGTTTACTGAAATTATAAATGAGTGAAAAAGTCTTGAAAAAGACTATTCTAACAGTGATCTTGTATGCAAAATTCTTAGATCTCTACCAAAGTCTTGGGAACAAAAGTAACAGCAATCCACGAAGCCAAAGATCTTAGCAAGCTTGCTTTGAAAAAGCTAATCGGATCACTCATGACACATGAGCTCAATATGAACCAAAGCATGAAGGAGGAAAAGATGAAGAAGACAACTCTTGCACTCAAGTCATCGGCCATTGAAGAAAGTTTAAATGACTCTATCGAGGATTTGGAAGATAACGAAGAAATGGCAGTGATTATGAGAAGGTTCATGAAATTTATGAGAAAGAAGAAAAATTCTGAACCAAGAAGAGAAAAAGAAAAAAAGAATCAATTTAGAAAACATAAAAAGGATTATTCCCTACTGAAAAAGAGCTCAAATTATGAAGAAGAGTCATCCTCAAGTGAAGAAGAAATAAATCTATGCTTGATGGCTCACAACAATGAGGTAAACAATGAGAACTCTTTCAAATTTTTTTTTAATGAATTATTTGAAGCCATTAACGACTTATTGAATAGATTTAAGAGATTAAAGTTAAAAAATAAGGAACTCAAAAAATCTAATCTTCTTTTAGCTAATGAAAAAAGTAAACTTTTATTAGAAAAAGAAGATATTTTAAGAAAAAATGATACTTTGGCTAAAGATAAAGAAATGTATCTCAAATCTGAAAAATCTTTAGTTGAAGAACTTGTTAAGTTGAATAAGGAGCTTGAGAATTTGATTGAAGAAAAGAAAACTTTAGTTGATGAAAAACAATCCCTTTCAAAATCTGAAAAATTCTTAGTCAAAGAAAAAGAAAAGCTTTTAAAATCTGAAAAATCTCTTTTGGAAGAAAATACAAAATTAAAAAAAGAGATTGAAAATTTAAAATTCATGCTTAAAAAGTTTACACTTGGATCATAAAAACTTCAAACAATATTAAACAATTAAAAAGCTATTTTTGATAAAGCAAGAATTGGTTATAATTCATTGAAAAAATAGAAATTTGTCAAAAACATGTTTAGCAAAGCTTCATTTGAAAATCATTCAATTACATATTTTAAATGTAACAAAGTAAGCCATAAAATTTTTGAATGTAATTTTAAAAGAATTGGCCACACTTTGATTAAACAAATTTGGGTTCCAAAGGGAACCTTGAACACTAACTCCTATAAACCCAAGATGACTTGGGTACCAAAAATCATTAAGTGACTTTGCAGGTGCACTAAGAATCCAAATAAAATGAAAGAAAGAAAATTTTTATGGAAGCCTTGGAAATGAAAAGGGATGGGTATTGATGCATGGTATAATCTAAATTTTTTTCTCACATCATACCATTAATGATTGTTAAAGTTATTTTGATTAAATATATTAATTTTAATATGATTTCATAGTATGTTTACTTGCTTGTTCTCTTAAAATTTTATTTAATTTTAAAATAGCTTTGTTTGCAAAAGTAAAGGAGAGAAAATACCAAAGATAAAATGATTACTAACTTGGTATCAATCAAATTTAAAAATCTAAGCTTAAAAGTCAAATTTATATTAATTAAAATTAATGTGGTATCAATTAATTATGCTTAATTTGAAAGAAAAAGAGAGAGAAAGTTGAAAAGTAAATTAATCTAACTATAAATATGAAAAATAGGAGGAGAGATATTTTCTAATTTGATTTGATTGAAAATTTTAATTAATTTAAGTCAAGAAAAAATAAAATATGAACTTAAATTCTCAAAAAACTTCTTTATGATCTTCTTAAATTAAGCTTTCAGGTATTTATTCAATTTGATATACATGCTTTTATTTATCAAATCATTTTTGATAACTCTTTGGAGTGAAAAATGAGTTTGAGACATATTCTTACTCTAAATAGATTGATTTTGATACATTCTTGTAATTTTGAAGTTCATTGATAAATATAATACCAAACTTTTCATGTGCCAACCTTTAAACTTGATTTGCATAATCATTTTTGGCAAATGATTGGAGCTAAATTAAATTTTTTGCATATTACTTCTCAAAAATAAATTTCTAAACTCAATTTTGAAACTCATTTGAAAATTTAAATTTGATCCTAAATTTATGATGTGCATTGCAAAATCCTTATGAATTATTTATTTTAAAATAATTTTTACTCAAAGTAATGAATTTAAAAATATGACTATCTTTTGCTTTGATACTATTTATTTTTCTTTGCTCGATACATCTCTGATATATATCTTTTTCGAGCTTAATTGACTAAATTTTTTAATGAAAATGAAAGATTGAATATTAAGTATATACTATGCTTGATTTTATATTCAAATTTTTTGAACAACTCTATTTTTCTTAAAGCTTAAAAGTCCATATTTGAAAATCTGATTAAAGATCATACTTATTCAAAAATGGGGAGAGCATATAATATTTAAATTCAAGCTAATTTTTAAAATTAAAATAAATATTTGAAACTTATTTTGAGTCAAAGAATAAATTTTCAAAAGAAAGATGATTCATTTAAATTGATTTCATGAATTTAATGCATCTCTCAATTTAATGCTTTGATGTTGATTTTGATGACTTTTTGTTTCTTCCCATGAGCTTTTTGATGCTGTCAAAAAAGAAGAGAAGTATGTTGAGTATATGAAATATGTATGTACTAATGATGTGCAATAAATTATAAGCTCATTAAGAATTTTTTCATGAAGTTTAATTCATTGTTCTTGTCTTGATTCACATTAGTTTCTTTAGCATATACTCAAAATTTTGCCATCATCAAAAAGGGAGAGATTGTTGATCATATGATTGATTTTCATAATTGCCAAATCTTGAGTATATTATGTATCTAATCATGTATTTTAGGAATGTATGTAGGACTTTTCAAGTGCTTAAAATGAAGAAATTATCCATAGAAGAAATCCCCTCACAGGAAGAAAAATCAAAGAAAAGAATAATTTCAAATGCTCAAATAAAGCTCAAATAATAAATTTTTGGAAGCCTCAATGGTGGGAAAGACTATAAAAATCAAGGTGGAAAAAGTCCTTAAAAGTTGAAGACAAAAATCCATTCATGCAGAAAAATATGTAGAATTGTTAAAGACTGAAAACTTAGATGATCCAGTGAAAAACTGAGCTGGCTCAGTACTTAGTCGGCTTAGTAAAAAATTTAGATGGTCCAGTCTTAGAAAATAAAAAAATAGAAAGCTGATTTTTGAAGTAAATTGATACTGAGCTGATCCAGTTAGACTGCACCGATCCAGTTAAAAATTGAGCCAACCCAGTGACTACAATGACTAATTTTTCAGAACTTTAACTTTTTATCTACAACGACTCCCAATAGCTATTTTCTCAACTCCAACAGGTAGAACTTATTCTGAAGACCTTCCAGATATAAAGAAGTGGTGGATAGCCTCAAGAATATATAAGAAAATCTTTGAAGCATTAAAAATAAATTTTTGAAGAGTTTATTGAGTATCCATTAAGAAAGTAAGAAGAGTGAGCTAAAAAAAATATGGAAGAAGTAATTTTCAGACATTCTTTGTCCTTTCAACATCCTCAAATCTGAGAAAAGTTAGGCCATCATTATTGAAGATCATTTCCTACTTCCTCAAGCATTCAAAGAGAAGAAATCAACCCTACAAGCAAAGCAATCTAGATTTTCTTTTATTAGATTTTATAGAGTTTATTTTAAATTATATTTTTTATATTTTATTTTAAATTTTTTGGGGTGAGAAACTTGGGTTGGTCCAAGCCTTGAGTTGGACATTGTATTGGTTTGATTGGTGAGCCAAAGGAAAAACCAATCGGAATTGATTGTGAGCCCAAAAAATAATCATATACGGTTTTGGTTAATGAGTCAAAGAAAACCAACTAGGTTTGATTGTGAGTCTGAAAAATAATCAGACTATAATTTTTGTTGAGAATTATAGTTGAATTCCCAAGGAGTATTCTTGATGAGTGGACGTAGGTACTGAGTTTGGCATCAAACCATTATAAAATTTGTATGTTTGTGATTGTGCATTTTTTACTTTATTGCTTTCATTCACTACACATTATAAAGCTTGTTTCATTACTCATTGTGTGTACTTCACTTAGTTTAAATCATTCAAATATGCACATTAGTCAACAAGTTCTTATAATACCTAATTCACCCCCTCTCTTGGGTAGCCATCCTTGGGCAACATCCTTCCAAGCGGACTCCTTCCAAATACACTCCTTTCAGTCATGCTACTTTCAGCCAAAGTTTTTCTATTCAAATATCTTTTAGAATGAGCTTCTTCCAGCTAGTCGTGGACCTACTTAGCCCATGTTACACCTGTCAATCAAAGCCCTCCAAAAAGGCCTCGCCAAATCATTGATTCATGACAACCGCTCTGGGAAGGATGGAGTGCAGAGCTTCAGATCAATTTGGAGGGCACCACTTGTGCGCGGCCTAGGAGACTTCTAAACTTCTTAAAACTATCAGACATTGCCACCAACGAACCTCGACCGATCATAAGTCCACTACATGCACCAAAGTCTTTGATTTACGTTCAAACTCTAACAGAGGGATTTTCACCACCTATAAGTCATGATAAATGACAACTCAGCTCCATAACAAACTCCACGTATCCTGAACGGCCCACTACCAGATGATTATGGCTGTCACCATCAGTTTGTTACATGCTCCATTTATAAAAGGATCCTTCAGATACATTTTCCCTCAAGCTCTCTTCAACTTTCCATCACTCTGCCTTCTTATTTTCTGAGCACTTCATTCTAGTTGGCTAAAAAACTAACTTGGACGTCGGAGGATCTTGCTAGAGCTACCCACCTTTAGTTTAGACTTTATTTTGCAGGTCTCGTTGGTGGCCTCACCTTGCCAACTTTAGCTTCCACCAACGTCCTCACAGATTTTCGCACCAATAGGATTGATGCTAGAGAAAGGGTTTTTGAGTTCTTATTCTAAAAGAAATACTCAGTCGATCCTATCTACCTCTTTTCTCTCCTAATCTCTTGAATCCACTTCCATTTTAGTCTCTTTTTGCTCCAAAAATACTCCTAAAGAAGACAACCACCCGATGATCCACCATCTCTGCTGCCAAATCTAAGCCAAACCTGCCTACTTCAACACAACCATCGGCTCCTCAACCTCCTCCATTGATGGCCATGGTGGATCTGGAGTAGTTTAACCTATTGATATAATAGATTCAAGACTTCACCGAAATAGTGCAGGCCATGCAGTAGTCCTCGACGGCAGTCCCATCGAAAAACCTCCAACCAGAGTCTCAAGAACCAACACCAAGAAGGACAATCTAGGTCAGCAGGCCTATTACCCTTGGGAAGGAGAAGCAGAGAGCCCCTGCTTCGATCATGATTTTTCTCTAGAGGAGACTTTCTCCTTGTACAGTCGATGGCCCTTTGAGATTCATGGTCAAGATGATGCTCTCGATCAGAAGCTTCAAGATATGAACCAGTAGATTGCGGAGCTTCGCCATGTCACCTCAGCCCATCATGATGACATCTATACCGATCCTCCTTTCTCTATTAAGATCATACTAGAACCCATCCCGTCGAACTTCAAACTCCTTCAGTTTGAGAGTTATAATGGGACTTCTGATCCGATCGATCACCTCAAGATCTTCTAGACAATGATGCTGCTCCATGGCACACCGGATGCTATTCTGTGCCAAGCTTTTTCATTAACCATAAAAGAAGCAGCAGAAAATTGATACTCAAGCCTTAAGTCGGATATGATCTTCTTCTTCGATCAGATGAGCCATCTGTTCATAACTCATTTTATAAGCAGCCGACATCCAAGACGAGGTTTAGACTTCCTTATTAATATAAAGTAGAAAGAAGGAGAGTCCATCCGAGCTTACATCAGCCACTTCAACGCTGCTGCGCTGGAGGTCTAGAACTTGGACCAGTCTATAGCCATGGCCGCACTGAAAGACGATCTTTAGAAGAATGATCTTCTTTCCTTCCTAAAAAAAAGTACCTCAGGGATTTTACTGATATGTTGGCCTAGGCTGAAGGTTATGCCCGGATGGAGGAGGCTTTCAAATTAAAGAACGATGAGGCCGCAAGAGATCGGTAGGTAGATGAATCTAGCAAGCCTGCACCTAAAAGCAAGCCGAGCGAAGCTCGGCCACACTCCCAAACTCCTCCTAAGCATAGATGAGCCTGAACTCCTCCTCGAGCATGTTGACAAGAAAGTCTGGATCGAAGAACCCGGTGAAGCTTCCCTTCCAGAAGATTTAATAACTACATTCCCTTGAATGCCTTAAAGACTCAAGTGCTGATGGAGATTAGGAAGCAACTGGTAGGGCCAGAGAGGATGCGAACTCATCCAGCTAAGAACAACTCCAACAAGTACTGTCTCTACCATCATGATCGTGGTCATGATACTGAAGAATGCATCCAGCTTCAGGATGAGATCGAGGCACTAATTAGAAGAGATCGGCTGAAATAATTTATCAGATGTCGATCGGAGAGAAGAGAAGATCATCCAAGAGCCCCACCATAGCTTGAGCCATCTCGACGGGAAGAGCCACAAGGAGATTGGTCTCTTCTTGGAATAATCAACACCATCGCTGAGGGATGATAGCGAGGGAAGGCCAATGCATCAACAAAGCTGACAAAGAAATAGCGGACTGAAGAGCCCATCTCTTTCACTGAAGAAGGCGCCTAGGGAGTTCAGCTTCCGCATAATGATGTGGTTGTAGTCATTTTAAGTATTGCTAATTATGATGGATGCTACATTTTAATTGATAATAGAAGCTCTGCTAATGTCTTATTCTATGATACTTTTTCTAAAATGCCTATACCTGATAGCAAAATAGGATCGATGAATTCTCCACTAGTAGGATTCATAGGTGATACAGTACTAGTGGAAGGAATAATAATATTGCCTATGGCAGCAAGCGATACCCAAAGCAAACTAGAGCTCAAGTTAATTTTTTGGTAGTGAAAGCACCTTCTGCCTATAATGCGATCCTTGGTCGATCTGGTTTGAATGCACTCTGGGCCGTGGTTTTGACTTACCAGCTGAAAACGAAGTTTCCAATGAAGCATGGAGTTGGGGAGGTTAGAGGAGATCAGGCACTAGTTTGACACTGCTATAGTATTGCCTTATAGGGGAAAGCCAGCAGATCCTTGTCTGGTGGATGGGCTTGATGCCCGTAATGACTTATCTGAGGAAAGAGGAGAACCCATCAACGTTCTTGTAGAGATCCCTTTGAATGATGGGAATAAAGAACATACTATGAAGGTCGACTCGAATATGAAAGAAGAAGTTAGAAAGCAGCTCATCACATTCTTGCAAAAAAATGCTGATATCTTTGCCTGGGCACCAGTGACATGCTCGGGATTAGAGCAGAGGTCATGGAACATCACCTGGGTGTAGACCAAAAACGTCGGTCAGTAAAGTAGAAAAAAACATAGTTTTGCACTAGAGAGGTAGAAGGCTATAATGGAAGAGGTCGATAAGCTCCTTAAGGTAGGATTCATTTGAGAAGTACTTTATCCAGATTGGATTGTAAATATTGTTCTTATTAAAAAAGCAAATGAAAAGTGGAGGATATGCATAGACTTCACAGACTTAAACAAAGCATGCCCAAAAGATAACTACACCCTGCCCAGGATTGATTAACTAGTGGATGCAACTTCGGACCATGAACTCCTCACCTTCATAGATGCCTTCTCCGGATACAATCAAATCTAGATGGCACCAGAGGATGAGGAGAAGACTACTTTTATTACTGACCGTGGTCTTTATTGTTATAGGGTCATGCCCTTTGGACTTAAAAATGCAGGTGCAACTTATCGGTGCTTGGTAAATAAGATCTTCAAGGACTAGATCGATCGTAACATGGAGGTCTATGTAGATGACATGCTGGTCAAAAGTCAATCTTCACTAAATCACATTGTTGATCTCGAGGAGACCTTCAATATCCTTTAAAAGTATAAAATGAAGCTGAATTCTACAAAATGTGCTTTCGGAGTAACCTCGAAAAAATTTCTGGGATTTATGGTATCGAGCTGCAGCATTGAAGTCAATCTAAAGAAGATCAAAGCTATCTAGACAATAACTATACCAAAAATAATAAAAGAAGTCCAATGCCTCACAGGCAAGGTAGCGGCCCTGAATTACTTCATCTCAAGATCGGTGGAGCACTGCATGCCCTTCTTTTAAGTACTCAAATGTTGGGAATATACACTCTTCCCACACGGATCGGCATGGCCGTTGGTGATTAGCCAAGCAATCAAGAAAGTACTTCTTAGAGATCTCTGTGAAAGCATGATCAAATAAATCAAGAAATAGAGAAGAAGAGAAGAAGAGATTTCTAGGAGAAAAGAGCTTTTATTCAGCACATTTTAGCACACTTACAATCTTGACCTATTTTCAGTATATATACTTTACAAAGGGTCAAATCCAAGCTCATAGAAAAACTTTTTAAACCCAAACAACCCACATACACAAAAGTATAACCCACGAAAACTGAGCCGGCCTAGTTTCAAACTGAGCCAACTAACCTATGATTGGGTCGACTCAGTCCCAGACTGAGCCGATCCAGTTGTGTACCGTGCCAATAGTCCAAAAATGCTGCTCTCTATCTTGAGTTTTTTTTGAGATCTAGTCGATCCAATTCTGGACTGAGCTAATCCAGTTTCCAACTGAGCCGGCTCAATCTCAGAGTGAGCCAGCCCAATTTTTGAACTTTACTATTGAGATTGATTCTTCTTCCGACTTGCTCCCATCTTTCCATGACCTATCTTCTCATGTTTCCAAGACTTGGGAGTGCCACTTTTAAGCTCACATTCTTCACCTTGGTGCTTCCAAGTCCTTGTGAACTCATCTCTTCTCAATAGATCCATCCGTCCCACATATCTTTAAAAGCTATCTCTGGAGAGTACTTTTGTGAGTGCATCAGACTGATTCTCCTTGGTATGAACCTTCATCAGTTCTGCTTCACCCTCCTCCACCAGCTCTCTGATCCTATGGTACCTCACGTCTATATCCTTTTTGCGTGCATGATAGACTGGATTTTGTGCCAACAACAGAGCACTCTGACTATAACTGAATAGTGTAATCTTGCTCTGCTCCACCCCCAACTCATCAATCAGCCTTCTAAGCCAAAGGGCTTCCTTTGCAACCTCCATTATCCCAATATACTCGGCCTCTATGGTAGACAAGGCTGTGATTGATTGAAGGATTGATCTCTAAGAGACCGATCCACCATATACACAGAAGAGGTATCCAGTAGTAGACCTCTTTGTATCAAGATCATCAACATAATTTGCATCAACAAACCCTTTCAGAGGACCTGAACCTTCACACATCTTCATAGATTATTCTCCAAATCCTTCCAACTACCCACCAAATATCAAACCATAATCCCTTATTCCATGCAGATATCTCAATATCCATTTCAATGCTTTTTAATGTTTCTTCCTAGGATTAGCCATGTATCTACTAACCATGCTCACAGCATGTGCTATATCTGGTCTATAGCACACCATAGTGTACATCACACTGCCTATAATATTTGCATAAGAAACTCATTCCATGTACTCTCTTTCCTCTTTTGACTGGGGGCACTATAACTTGGAGAGAGATATATGGCTTGGCAATGGCGTCTCTGTAGGTTTGGCCTTCTCCATCCCAAATCTCTCCAGAATCTTCTGGACATACTTTTCTTATGACAAATGGAGCACTCCTTTGCACCTATTCTGCAAATTTTCATTCTAAGAATTTTCTCAACTGGATCCAAATCTTTCATCTTAAATTCAGATGATAATGCCCTTTTCAATCTTTTCACAGCATCCATGCTTCTACTGGCTATGAGCATATCATCTACATACAATGATAGGTATAGGGCATCCTCCTCATCTACATTTTTAACGTAGATACAACAATCATATTCACATCTGCTAAAATCTAGGCTCAAGACAAAGCTATCAAACCTTCAATACCACTGATGAGGAGATTGTTTCAAGCTATACAAAGACTTTTTGAGTAAACACACCTTTTTTTTCTGTCCCATCTTCATGAAATCATCTGGCTGCTTCATGTAGATTTTTTCCTCCAAAGTCCCATGAAGGAAGGTTATCTTCATGTCCATCTATTTCAATTCCATGTTATGCTATGCCACCAGTGACAGCAAAACTCGAATAGATGTTGATAGGGACGCGATGCTGTCGTTAAGACACCGTGTTTATCAGTTTAATCCGACTTCTTAAAATCATTTAAAAAAATGCGTAGATAGCAATGAGTCGGGTCGAATCCACAGGAAAGGTAGTATTTTTAGATTTGAAATCTTTAATTTTTTTTTTAAAAAAAAAAAAAAAAATTTTTTTGGTTTCCCACCGAGTAACCGGGTCTCGTTGCCTAAGTAAGCAATTATATTCGCGTCAAAAAGTGGGCAATGTGAAAATAAAAATTAATAAATGAAGGATGGAAGTAGCAATACACTTGCCTATATGAAAGTTTAGATAAATCAGAGATAAAAGTAGAATAATTGCTAAAAATTTATTTTTCTTAATTTTTCATTATAATTAAAATAATCTTTAGTATGATACAAGGAAAAACTTAAATAAATCTTCTTTTCACCCCCGGGCAAACTATTATTGATAAGTATAATAAATTCATCAATAAAAGTATTAATTTATTAATTAATTTATATTAATTTTTAAGAATTAATAATCAATTTATATATAATTTTTAAAAAATTCATATTTTTATTAATTAAAAAATTAATTAAAAAATAATAAAAAAATTAAAAAATTAAAAAATAAAATTTTATTATCAATAGAAAGAGCTCATTTTTTTGATCACAACGAAATAAATTTCAAGTAAAACGGAGCTAAAATGGAAAAGATATGAATTTTTAAAGAATATAAAATAAATAAAAATTAAATAAAAAAAGAAAACGGCTCAGCCGGCTCCGCAAGCCGAGCCACCAAGCCAAGCCAAGCCATCAAGCCGACTCAGCCGTTGAAGCCATCAGCCGGTCCACGATCTAGGCGTGGACCGCCAGCTCAGCAAATTCCGGCGAATCAGAGATTGCCACGTGGTGGACCTAGACCCCTTAAGGGTCTACAGAAATTTATCGCGGCTCACAAGGGTAATTTAGTCTTTTCGTCCGACAACAGCGGCGCTGATTGGTTGCGGTGTGCGGTGCGGCCGGTCCACGCGGTCCATGGGAACAGTTATTGCGCGATCGGACGGATGTGGTTGTTTGCGGTCAGGATCGGACGGCTGTGGTTGCTTCCGAATTTTATTCAGATACAAACATCACGCGGATCACCATCGGACGGCAGCGCTCGATCCAGGCGATGATCCGACGGTCCAGAATGCTGCCGGCGGTGATCAAGACTCCCGAAGCGCGATTTGCGGCCAGATTTCCTCGATCAAGCGCGATCCAACGGCCAGAATTTAATCCGACCCGATCTGAGCTTATCTGCATCCGATTTTGATGATTTTTGGACCGTTGGATTCCTGTTGAACGGCTGGATTTTATCAGATTTATCAGAGTCATATCAGAGCTATTTTGATTCAAATTTTATCCAAATTTCTTTGTATTTTTATGATTACAAAGGCTATTAGTCCCATATTGCCTTTAGAAAAAATATCCAGCCCTCCTAGCTCTATAAAAAGGACCCCAGGCCATCAGAAAATCAACATCTCCGATCAAGGTGAAGCTTTGGTACAGGGCGAAGCCAGGCTATGGGTTAAAGGCTGCTTCGAAGCAACGGGTGCCGAGAAGAAGAGCCGAGCTTCTACACCATCTTTCTGCCAATGCCGATCCAAGATCAGAGATCAGGCTATTTTATTTTATTTCTTTTCTTTTTAAATTTTATGTATTTAAATTCTAAAATTTTAATTAATAAAAATTTTATTTTTGCATTTTAATTTCTTGCTTTTTATTTTTATTGTAATTTAATTTCTGCACTTTAATTATTATTGCTTTGCAAGTAGATGCTAAGATCTAACTAGTAGATCTTAGTACCAAGTTTAAATTCCTGCACCTTTTAATTTTTGCTTTTTAATTTTTCCGACTTCACTTTTGATCCCAAAACTCAAATTCTTTTCTTTTTTTTCAAAAAAATCAAAGATTTCAAATCTAAAAACACTACCTTCCCTGTGGATTCGACCCGACTCACTACTATCTACGCATTTTCAATGATTTTAAGAAGTCGGATTAAACTGATAAACACGGTGTCTTAACGACAGCATCGCGTCCTCCTATCAAGTTTTTGGCGCCGTTGCCGGGGAAGGAATAGATATTAAATTTTTTGATCTTCTTTGATTTTTCTTATAAATAAATTATAAATAAAATTTTTAATTTTCTTACTAATTTTTTTTATTTATTTTGTAGAAAAAAAAAAGAAAAAAAGAATCAGAAGTTTTGCCTGGTGAGATCAATCCTAACCCTAGTCCTCTTTTCTTTTTATTTATTTATTTATTTATTTTATTTTTAAATTAATTTAAAAAAATATTCATTTAAACCTAATTAAAAGCCTCATGATAAGATTAGAAATCCCTAACTGTTTAGAGCATGCATCATATTAGTTTTATTTTTATTTTATTTTTATTTTTATTTTTTTTGGTGATTGCTGGAGGCAAGGTAAGCCTTTCAGAATTCAATTAGTTGCATGCATCTAGTTTAAATTGCATAGAAACCCTTTGATTGAATTTTTTTTTTTTTTCGTGCATATTCATATTAAATCAAATTAAGGGCACAACCCAATTAAACAAGATAAGGTGGGGATTTGATCACCCTTCCTTAGCCCACAAACAACCAACCAGCATCCTGCATTGACCTAAGCCTTTAATTTTAAAATCAATTAGACATCAACCCTAGGAACTCGAGCTCAATAGGATAAGGAATCCTAAGAGTTGAACCGGGTTAGGATAAGTCAATTTGACTGGTGTCTAGGAAAGTGGTTCAGGGACGATTGGGCCCGAAGGAAGGTGGTTTCTAATTGGTTCCGTTCGCTTACCTGGCCAAGCATAATTGGTGTCTAAGGCAAGCAACGGGGGGACTCCCACCGACCTTACACTTACCTGGCTAGTTGATTGGCTAATCCTACACTTGGAGGGCTTGAAGGTGACCTTGGCAGTTAGGAGCTGTCTAGATCTAGGATAACCCTTAGTCAGGATTGATTGACCAACTTGATTGCTAACCAACATCAAACCTAATTAAACCTAATTCTTCTCTTTCTTCTTAGTTCTAGGACTCCTTAGGACCTCTTCTTTAGAACTCTTTTTTCTTTCTTCTCCTTTCTCCTCTAAAAATAAAATAAAATAAAAATTAAACTAACTAAAAATTAATAATTAAATTAAATTAAATTAAATTAAAATTAATAATAAAAATAATTAAAAAAAATTAATTTTTAATATAATAAAATAATAATAATAATAATAAAAAAAAAAATTCTAAAAATTTTTAAACCATACATTAGGGTTACACTAATACATGCATGGTAGGAAATCGCTTTTTCTGATTTAGTTGAACTTAATTGAATGGTTGATTCACATTAAACATAATAATCAAATGGCTAATATAAATCTAATAGTCCAAAAATTAGATAAAGTTGACCTTCTTGATCAGAAAATAGATCAACTCCTAACCCTAGGTCAACAATCTTCTAATTATCATCTTCTAATTATCAGGAGAGTTATTCAATCTGTGCTAGTCCAACCCATCATGTAAGTGAATATCCTATGACTGCACAGTTTCCATATTTTATCCAAGAACAAGTTCAAGCTACTCAAGGATACTCCAAATTGATTAATGACCCATTTTCAAATTCATATAATTCAGATTGGAGTAACTTTAATTTTTCTTGGACATCCCAACAGACTCAGGCTCAGACCCAAATTTCACTTGAGCAAAATTATCAAAATTATGCCTATAATAATGGTCAGCCTAGTCAGTTTAACCAGCCATCATATTATAATCAGCCTTCATACCCACCTCCTCAACAGACCAATCTAGCTGATGATAGATTTAACCAACTTCAACAATTAATTCTAACTCAACAGCAATCTATCGCCAGACTAGAAGCTCAAATAGGATAATTAGTTGAGTCTAACATGAGGAGAGAACTAGATCAACTACCGAACCTACCAATTTCAAATAACCCACCTAATGACCACCAACCACCTGGATTAAATTATCAATCTAATGTTTCATCTAAGAATCTTCCAATTTGAGAATACCAAAGTAATTCCTGAACTTAAAAGCTATAGGATTCTTATGGACCCATACCAAGACCAGGTGAGAGAGGCTAGTACTGATGCTAGCCAAAATAAAAATTTAGAGGAACTGGTTAGTACTGAGACTAACCACATAGAAGAACCCAAGCCAGGAATTAGTACTGATGCTAGTTCCAGTTTAAATGAGATAGAAATAAGGGAAAAAGAGAATAGATGATTTACCCGAGACTTATAAACCTAATGTCCTATTCCCTTCAACCCTAGAAGCTGGTTCTTCTTATAAAAATCAAAAGGCATGTAATGAAATGTCAATGGAGTTGTTTAAGCAGGATCACATTAATTTACCTCCAGAATTAAAACCGCCTTTAGTCACCATTCCAGCACCCATTGAATCAAACTTAACTCCTAAAACTCCATTCATGAGCATTTTAGAAAAACAAATAGGAGAAATTCTTAATAAACATGGGTCTGAGAATGGAATCATAAATTATATCCCTAAAAATTAACAGTGAATATATCAATAATGGGATTAAAAATCAACTTTCTGAGATTGGCAATCCAAAACCATTGGAATTTGTCAATCCAATATTCGACACAGGATAGTGAGCTACATTGTGTCTGGCTGAAGACGGTAAACTTAGCGCTTGTTGGGAGGCAACCCAATATTTAGTTTTTATCTAATTTATCTTATTTTCTTTTTAGGATAATTTGAATAAGTTGGAGGGAGAGCTCAAATTTGTAAAGGCATGTGCTGGACCAAAAAAAAAATAAAAATAAATAAATAAATAAATATAATATATACTGAGTTAGGTGTATTCTTCCATGTTTTTTATTACATCCTTTATTTTTTCTTCTCCATTGAGGACAATGTCGATTAAGTTGGGGGGAGAGAAAAATAAAAATTTTAAAATTTTAAGTCCTCGAAAAAAGTTAGTATTTAGTATTTAGATACTTGATTATGCTTAAGAATCGAATTAAACTAAGCATTTTAAAAAGAAAATTGATGCACAGATTAGAGAATCTATGAGATATTGAGGAATCAAGTATTAAGAAAATTCAATAAAGAGTTAAGTCTAGAACATAAAAATTTTTTCCTTGGAGCATTTCTAATTATTTCTACTAGCATCAAAGAAAAGTCTACTTTTTATAGGCTTGTGTAGGGTAACTATACGTTTCTTCATATAAAAATTTATTTTAATAAAATAGTTTTCCAAGTACTTCTCACTGAGTAACCGGGCCTCTTTGCCTAAGCAAGCATTGAGTTTCGCGTCAAAAGGTGGGAAGGGCAAAGAAGCTCGTTGTAAAGCTAGTCTTAACTCGTAGCCTATTTGATTCGAGCTAGTAAGCCCGAGGGGTATTCTATACCTAGTGCCCTAAAGCCAACTGGTTTGGGAGTCATTGGCCCAAGACTCGCTACATGGATCAAATAGAAAGCTTAAGGAGTTAAGACACTCAATAGTGGTACAACGTTAAAAAAAAAAAAAAAAAAAAAAAAAAAAAAAACATTGGTTTCCCACCGAGTAACCGGGTCCCGTTGCCTAAGTAAGCAATGATATTCGCATCAAAAAGTGGGCAATGTGAAAATAAAAATTAATAAATGAAGGATGGAAGTAGCAATACACCTGCCTATATGAAAGTTTAGACAAATCAGAGATAAAAGTGGAATAATTTAGAAAAAGTTCTGAAAAATTTAATGTTCTTTACTTAATTTTTCTATTGATAAGTATTAATACCCCAATGATATATCTCATTTAAGCTCTACTGAATATCAATGGCCATTTTGAAAATTGCTTAGGTAAAATTCGAAACTCTAAAGTTAAAAGGTATTTAAAACTAAATTCTTTCTTTACTCGAGGACGAGCAAAGCTTAAGTTGGGGGGTGTGATAAGTATCATAAATTCATCAATAAAAGTATTAATTTATCAATTAATTTATATTAATTTTTAAGAATTAATAATCAATTTATATATAATTTTTGAAAAATTCATATTTTTATTAATTAAAAAATTAATTAAAAAATAATAAAAATAATAAAAATTAAAAAATAAAATTTTATTATCAATAGAAAGAGCTCATTTTTTTGATCACAACGAAATAAATTTCAAGTAAAACGGAGCTAAAATGGAAAAAGATATGAATTTTTAAAGAATATAAAATAAATAAAAATTAAATAAAAAAAAAGAAAACGGCTCAGCCGGCTCCGCAAGCCGAGCCACCAAGCCAAGCCAAGCCATCAAGCCGACTCAGCCGTTGAAGCCATCAGCCGGTCCACGATCTAGGCGTGGACCGCCAGCTCAGCAAATTCCGGCGAATCAGAGATTGCCACGTGGTGGACCTAGACCCCTTAAGGGTCTACAGAAATTTATCGCGGCTCACAAGGGTAATTTAGTCTTTTCGTCCGACAACAGCGGCGCTGATTGGTTGCGGTGTGCGGTGCGGCCGGTCCACGCGGTCCATGGGAACAGTTATTGCGCGATCGGACGGATGTGGTTGTTTGCGGTCAGGATCGGACGGCTGTGGTTGCTTCCGAATTTTATTCAGATACAAACATCACGCGGATCACCATCGGACGGCAGCGCTCGATCCAGGCGATGATCCGACGGTCCAGAATGCTGCCGGCGGTGATCAAGACTCCCGAAGCGCGATTTGCGGCCAGATTTCCTCGATCAAGCGCGATCCAACGGCCAGAATTTAATCCGACCCGATCTGAGCTTATCTGCATCCGATTTTGATGATTTTTGGACCGTTGGATTCCTGTTGAACGGCTGGATTTTATCAGATTTATCAGAGTCATATCAGAGCTATTTTGATTCAAATTTTATCCAAATTTCTTTGTATTTTGATGATTACAAAGGCTATTAGTCCCATATTGCCTTTAGAAAAAATATCCAGCCCTCCTAGCTCTATAAAAAGGACCCCAGGCCATCAGAAAATCAATATCTCCGATCAAGGTGAAGCTTTGGTACAGGGCGAAGCCAGGCTATGGGTTAAAGGCTGCTTCGAAGCAACGGGTGCCGAGAAGAAGAGCCGAGCTTCTACACCATCTTTCTGCCAATGCCGATCCAAGATCAGAGATCAGGCTATTTTATTTTATTTCTTTTTTTTTAAATTTTATGTATTTAAATTCTAAAATTTTAATTAATAAAAATTTTATTTTTGCATTTTAATTTCTTGCTTTTTATTTTTATTGCAATTTAATTTCTGCACTTTAAATTATTGCTTTGCAAGTAGATGCTAAGATCTAACTAGTAGATCTTAGTACCAAGTTTAAATTCCTGCACCTTTTAATTTTTGCTTTTTATTTTCCGACTTCACTTTTGATCCCAAAACTCTTCTTTTTTTTTTTTTTTTTAAAAATCAAAGATTTCAAATCTAAAAACACTACCTTCCCTGTGGATTCGACCCGACTCACTACTATCTACGCATTTTCAATAATTTTAAGAAGTCGGATTAAACTGATAAACACGGTGTCTTAACGACAGCATCGCGTCCCTATCAACATAAAGACACCGTGTTTATCAGTTTAATCCGACTTCTTAAAATCATTAAAATGCGTAGATAGTAGTGAGTCGGGTCGAATCCACAGGGAAGGTAGTGTTTTTAGATTTGAAATCTTTGATTTTTGAAAAAAAGAAGAGTTTTTGGAATCAAAAGTGAAGTCGGAAAATTAAAAAGCAAAAATTAAAAGATGCAGGAATTTAAACTTGGTACTAAGATCTACTAGTTAGATCTTAGCATCTACTTGCAATAAAAAAATAATAATTAAAGTGCAGAAATTAAATTACAATAAAAATAAAAAGCAAGAAATTAAAATGCAAAAATAAAATTTTTATTAATTAAAATTTTAGAATTTAAATACATAAAATTTAAAAAAAAAATAAAATAAAATAGCCTGATCTCTGATCTTGGATCGGCATTGGCAGAAAGATGGTGTAGAAGCTCGGCTCTTCTTCTCGGCACCCGTTGCTTCGAAGCAGCCTTTAACCCATAGCCTGGCTTCGCCCTGTACCAAAGCTTCACCTTGATCGGAGATGTTGAATTTCTGATGGCCTGGGGTCCTTTTTATAGAGCTAGGAGGGCTGGATATTTTTTCTAAAGGCAATATGGGACTAATAGCCTTTGTAATCGTCAAAAATACAAAGAAATTTGGATAAAATTTGAATCAAAATAGCTCTGATATGACTCTGATAAATCTGATAAAATCCAGCCATTCAATAGGAATCCAACGGTCCAAAAATCATCAAAATCGGATGCAGATAAGCTCAGATCGGGTCGGATTAAATTCTGGCCGTTGGATCGCGCTTGATCGAGGAAATCTGGCCGCAAATCATGCTTCGGGAGTCTTGATCACCGTCCGGCAGCATTCTGGACCGTCGGATCATCGCCTGGATCGAGCGCTGCCGTCCGATGGTGATCCGCGTGATGTTTGTATCTGAATAAAATTCGGAAGCAACCACAGCCGTCCGATCCTGACCGCAAACAACCACATCCGTCCGATCGCGCAATAACTGTTCCCATGGACCGCGTGGACCGGCCGCACCGCACACCGCAACCAATCAGCGCCGCTGTTGTCAGGACGAAAAGACTAAATTACCCTTGTGAGCCGCGATAAATTTCTGTAGACCCTTAAGGGGTCTAGGTCCACCACGTGGCAATCTCTGATTCGCCGGAATTTGCTGAGCTGGCGGTCCACGCCTAGGATCGTGGACCGGCTGATGGCTTCAACGGCTGAGTCGGCTTGATGGCTTGGCTTGGCTTGGTGGCTCGGCTTGCGGAGCCGGCTGAGCCGTTTTCTTTTTTTTATTTAATTTTTATTTATTTTATATTTTTAAAAATTCATATCTTTTCCATTTTAGCTCCGTTTTACTTGAAATTTATTTCATTGTGATCAAAAAAATGAGCTCTTTCTATTGATAATAAAATTTTATTTTTTAATTTTTATTATTTTTTATTATTTTTTAATTAATTTTTTAATTAATAAAAATATGAATTTTTCAAAAATTATATATAAATTGATTATTAATTCTTAAAAATTAATATTAATTAATTAATAAATTAATATTTTTATTAATAAATTTATTATACTTATCAGGTGAAATTTAGGATTGCTTAATCTAACTCTTCTTTGAAGAAAGGTCGAGCACCCTCTGAAAGATCTACCAGCTGCCATGTCTGATTCTTCTTAAGTGATTCCATCTCCTCCATCATGACCTACATCCATAAATCATGATCCTCACTCTCCATGGCCTCTGCATAATTCTCTGGATCTCTATTAGCAGTGATGAGTGCATAGGAGATAACCTAATCAATGTCATATCTGATCGATCTCCTAATAGTACATTGGGGCTTGTGCAAAGCCACTCCCACTAGCACATCTCTGTCTGATGTCTGTGGTTGCTCCTGCACATCGATCTGAACTACTGGCCCTCCATACCGATTTTTAATCTGAGACAATACTTTTTTGCCCAGCTCCACCTCAATAGGAACACTCCTTTAAGTGGATGTAACCTGCATGCCATCATTCTCTGACTAGCCACTACTGTTCACCTTTGTTTCCCCAGTTCCATCTATCCCAGACCTCTTCAAGATGCTCTTCTCATTAAAGATAACGTTCCTGCTGATCATTGACTTCTATGCCAGAGAGTCCCATAGTAGGTATCCCTTGACTCCTTGTGGATATCCTATGAATGTCATCTTTTGAGATTTTGGATCCAATTTGCTCCTCTTGGTTGCCTCCTCATATGCATAGGCTATGCAATCGAAGACTTTCAGGTGGTCAAGCTCCACCTTCTTTCCACTCCAGACCTCTTCTAGAATGCCTCCATTCAACATATAATGAGGGGATCTGTTCACAAGAAAATAAGAAAAAGTTAGAGCATCATCCCAAAAGAACTTTGGGAGTGATGTTTGCAGCCTCAAACTTCATGCATTCTCGATCAGTGTCCGATTCATCCTCTCCATGACACCATTTTGCTGGGGAGTCATCCTCATCGTGTAATGGCGTTTGATGCCATTTTTCTCATAGTACCTTCTGAACTCCAGGCTAGTATACTCTCCTCCATTGTCTGACCCCAGATACTTTACCTATCTTTCTGACTCCTTCTCTACTTCAGCTCTTCAGGCTCTGAATCAGGCAAACTCCTCTAATTTTTCTCTGATCAGATAAATCCATACCTTCCTTGAGAAATCATCAATGAAAGTAACAAAGTATTTTGCCCTATCTCTAGTTGATACAGGAGCTGGTCCCTACACATTCGAGTGCACTAAATCTAGCACTCCCTTGCTATGCTTGGTACTTCTGACAAACTTCATCCTATGCTATTTGTCAAAGATATATGGCTCATAAAGATTTATGCCCTCCTTCTTCAGGACTGGGATCATACCTCTTCTGCTTAGTTCTGTGAGCTCACGATCACTCATATGATCCATCCGATAGTGGCACAGTCGACATAAAATCTGCTCCTTCTGTGCCGCTGCTAGTACCTCTGCACTATCATTTACCACTGAGCCTTTCATTCTATAAAGATTGTTGCTCAATCTTTTATCTCTCATCACCACCAAAGCTTTCTTAGAAATTTTTGGACATCCACTCCCAGTCTGGCTACTAAAAGCATATCCTGCTCCTTCAAGTAGCCCAAAAAAATCAAATTCTTTTTCAACTCTAGTACATACTTGATATTTGATAATGTACGAATGATCCGATCGTACATCCTCACCCTGATAGAGCCAATTCTAGCTACTTTGTATGGATGATCATCTCTAAGGCTGATACTTTCACCATCGATCTTCTAGTAGATAGCAAACCACTTTCGATGAGATGTATAATGGTGTGAGCATGCTGAATCTAAGATCCACATACTATCATACTCTATGGATCCATCTGATACAACTAGCAGATCTTCTCCACTCCTCATAGAAGCTATATCATCTCTCTTGCTAGCCTTCCCTTTTTCTGATCTCAAAAGGAGACAATCTTTCCTCAGGTGTCTAAGCTGATGATATTTATAACATTTCAATATCATCTTCCTCTGATTGCGAGACTTTGACCTACCCTTTGATTTTCCTCTTGTCTTCTTCTTTGATCTTTCCTGTCTTTTGTTCACAGCCAAGATCTTAAACTTAGGGTCTCCCTTGTAGATCTTCTTTCTTTGCTCATTTGATCGAGCACACCAACAACCTCTTCATAGTTTAGGATCTCCTTCCTATAAACTAAAGTTGTTATGAGACCATCATACAAACCTGGGAGAGAACATAATAGCAGCAATGCTCAATCCTCCTCATCGATCTTTACATCCAAACTCATCACCTCAGAACACACCTGATTGAACCTTTGGATATGTGCAACAAGATCTCCACCTTCGAGCATCATCAGACTATACAACTATTTCTTCAACCATAGCTTGTTCATCATGTTCTTCCTAATATATGTGTTCTCCAGTCTCTCCCAGAGCTTCTTTACCGTAGTCTCTATGCAAACCTCAAGCAAAACTTGATCGATCAAGCATATTTTGATTGTACTGAAAGCAATTTCCTCCAACTCTTCCCAATCCTCAGTATTGATCTTTTCTGACCTTTCTTTTGTCAAGACCTTATAGATCCTCTACTGAACCAATAAGTCTTTTACTCTTTGCTGCCATAAGGTAAAGTTTTCCTTACCGTCAAACTTTTCAAAATCTACCTTGAATCCACTTGATCCCATGACTTCAAACAAGTCAATAATAGATTCCTAACACCCTTCATGATTACACACTAGTAAAACTATCCTTCATAGAAGATCTAACTAGTCCTAAATCCTCTTTCCAAACTTCTGTATCACCATTTCTCTATGTAAATAATCTCCACCTCAATCTAGAGATGACCATGAAGCAAACTAAAAGTTTTAGGATAAAATCTGGTATAACAGATCCTAAATATAGTAAATCCTAGGTATCTTCCTTCCTTCTATGCAATATTGCTCTGATACCAAATATTAAGAATATGCGCTCTTCCCACATGGATCGACGTGGTCATCGGTGATTAGCCAAGCAATCAAGAAAGTACTTCTTAGAATTTTTTGCGAAAGCATGATCAAATAAATAAAGAAATAGAGAAGAAGAGAAGAAAAAATTTTTGAGAGAAAAGAGCTTTTATTCAGCACATTTCAGCATACTTATAACCTTGACCTATTTTTAGTATATATACTTTATAAAGGATCAAGCCCAAGCTCATAGAAAAACTTTCTAAATTTAAATAATCTATGTAAATAAAATAATAACCCATGAAAATTGAGTCAACCCAATTTCAGACTGAGCCGACTAACCTGCAACTGAGTCGGCTTAGTCTCAGACTGAGCCGACGTAGTTGTGTACCATGCCAATAGCTCGAAAATGCTGCTCTCTATCTAAATTTTTTTTTGAGACCTAGCTGACCTATTTTTGGACTGAGCTGACCTAGTTCCTAACTGAGCCGGCTCAGTCTCAGAGTGAGCCGGCCCAGTTTCTGAACTTTACTATTGAGACTGATTCTTTTTCCGGCTCGCTCCCATCTTCCCATGATCTGTCTTCTCATATTTTCAAGACTTGGGAGTGCCACTTCTGAGCTCACATCAAACAGCCTAAGAACTTCAACTGAACCCCCGAGTACCAATAGGCCCATAAATAATTGAAGAACTATCTCAGTTTACCTCTACTTTTAGCCAAACCAGAACCTGAAGAGGAGCTATTCTTGTACCTCACTATGTCCTCTGCAACTATCAGAGTTGTACTGATCGAGAAAGATGCTAAAGTCTAGAAGTTGATCTACTATATAAGCAAAATTCTGAGAGATGTAGAAATAAGGTACACCAAATTAGAAAAACTAACTTATACCTTATTGGTTACTGAAGAAAAAATCCTATTTTTCGGGCATAGGATCGTTCAGATCTGATTGGATCTGAAGAAATATTTTAAAATTTTTTTCTTATGATCCTAATCAGATCTGAGATATCTCAGATTGAATCCTAAAGATCTAATATTATATAATAAAAATAAAATTAAGTCTAATTTAATTTTATACCTTATTTTTGGGTAATCAGATTACCCTATGATGATCCTGAATGATCTTGAGGTTTTGGAAGGAGCCATGCACGTGCCTAACCTCTACTGGTGTCTACTCAAGTAGGATCTGGAGGTCTTCTCCTTCTAAATCACCTCTTAAAAAATTAGATCTAGATCTGATCTTGAAGTTCTTTAAAACTTCTTTTGAAAAAGCAGCAGTCGTCTCTTTCAATAGTGCTGCCTTCTTCCTGATCTGGGCGCCTTTCTTCCTTGGATGGCACTTGAACCTATGCCCAACTCCTTTGGGCATGGAGAGGAGAGAGAGAGGATCAAAGGAAGGTGTGGAATAGAGGAGGACAATCTTGCGGCTTGGTGAAAGGAAGGAGCTCTCTAACCCTAAGTACAGACAAGGTTTAAATAGATCCTGCTGTGCCATGTAGTGCCATATCTTTCTGATCAATCAGAGGCCTTCATTCAATCAGATCTAAATATGATTAGTGGGATGATGTCATCTGATCTAATAAGATGAGAGTCCCTCAAAAATCCATATAGGTGGTGCCAATACTAGATAAAATAGAAATCTTTGGCACCTAGGTGTTTAAACCTATATAGAAACCCTGGAGTCCCATTTATATAGGACTCCATCCCTTATCCATATGGGGTGCATGCCTAGGGTGGCATGCACCCTCTCTCTTACCTCTTTTAGCAGGGGGATAAGAGCCCTAGGTGCTCTCCTATAGGTGCATGTCATATGGCCCTATGTCCAAGTATCTAGGGTCAATTGTTGACCTATGTCCAAAAATAGGAATTAGCATACGATAGGAATTGGCAGGTGTTATTTTAAATCCATCTAATAAATTAAGACAATCCTTTTCTGATCTGGATAAGCTACAGTCAAACTAAGACAAGGTTCCTGAGTGAGCTCAAATAAATTTGGTTCAGTCGAGACAAACTAAAATGATTACAAAAAGAGAATGTTAGGCTCAATTATGTGCTAGCATGATTTTCTTAAACCTAATTAGATCTAATCCAAATCAATTGAGCTGGGTTAGTCCAATTGATGACTTTCAGACCCAAACCCTTATTTGTATGACCCAGTTAGATTTAGTTTCATATGGTAATGAGATATGTTGCGATCTCTATCATCGACATCATTGAAATATCTTTCGATAGACCAGAACTTTTTTGATTCATACAATTAGAATGATCGATCATCTAAATCATTCTAATTGCTCCCAAAATCCACCAGTGAAACGTAGCAGTATATGGTGGCAACCCATCAGAATCGAAAGCAAATCTCTCAGTACAGTTATCTATGTGATTGGGTTCTTCTATCTTGAGCTCTGACTGGATTGGGGTTAAGGTGAACTCATCAAACCCAATATCCGTCATATAAATTAATCATTCGATTCGAGTCCGATGTAAAACCCTAATAGAAATTTTTTCTATCATCTTCACTCTGCCATGGCCATGAGCTTAAGGACTTAATCTCATGATTATCATAGGACTGCTCCTCATCTACCGAGGTAGATAGATCTTCTATTTGTGCAATCCAATTCCTACAATGAACATACTATAGCCAACATACACCTCAAGATTTTAAATGGCTAGGAGATCGAGTTATGGTGCAATCAAACTATAACACCTTCAAGATGAACTACTGATGCACCTTAGGTTAAAGAATCAGATACACCACTATAGCATCAAGCCATTCATCGACGAGAAGGTAGACTTTCTTATGACTGCTCGAGGTGGTCACACTCAGTGCCTTCGTTCTCTAATGAGTACCTATACTCTCACTCTGGTGTCTCCACATCATAGACTCAAAATACATCTATCTTAAGAAAGTGATTATACACCAATCATCCGGATCAATCACCATCCTCGTGATGATCCTACGGTCGAAAGCAGTTTATGAGTTAATTATGAAAATTCATGTCTTAAATTATCAATTCTTGAAAATATGAATTATCATTACCATTAACTCAAAGGATGTATCATAGACACTTTAAATACACACTATGATAGAAAATAATTTATTTATTAATTTATAGTTAAAATTATAAAATTATCCTTAGAAATGTATTACAAATATCAGCCAATCTGGCTACAGTTATATTCAGAAAGCTCCGATCTTATTTCTAGAGACATACCGTTACTCTCCTCACTGATCAGTCCATCAAGGCATTTCTTCACCGACCTGATACTTCTAGAAGGGTGGTAAAATGGGCAATTGAGCTAACCAAGTTTCATATTCATTTTCAACCTCGGCCAGCCATTAAAACTTAAATATTGGCCGATTTTGTAGTAGAGTGCACCATTTTGGATGCGATAGAACCAGAGCACCAAGAAGTTCTTATCCCTGGCTCCCTAGAAGAAAAGGCTGATCTTCCTAAAAACTTTTGGGCACTATATGTGGATGGTTTATCTAATGTTTCTAGAGTAGGCACAGGCTTGGTCCTTATCAATTTGGAAGGAATTGTAGTGGAGTATGTGTTACACTTCGACTTTCCTACCACTAATAATGGGATCAAGTATGAAGCCCTATTTGTAGGACTCAGAATAGCTAAAGAGCTGAAAGTAAAGCATTTGAAGGTTTACAGTGACTTCCTGCTGGTTGTGGGATAAGTCAATGATAATTATGAAACTCGAAAGGAAAGCATGAAGAAGTACTTGGAAAAGATAAGAAGCTTGATCTTAGCTTTTAATAATTTTGATATCTAGTGAATTCTTAGGACGGAGAACATTAGAGCAGACCTCCTCTCTAAGCTAGCTACCTTAGCCCAAAATGAGCTGTCAAAAGAAGTCCTTTTTAAAGTCCTACAGCATCCAACTTCGGAAGAGCCCCAGGTAATTAATAATGTAAGTTGATGATGAGCCCAGCTAGATCGATCCATTGATCATTTATCTAAGGGATGGAATTTTTTCTAGAGACCACAAAGAAGCTCGAAAGTTAAGAAATCAAGCTTCCTGCTATATTTTATATGAAAATAAGCTGTATAAGAGGTCATACTCCCTGCCACCACTCAAATATCTCCAATATTTGGAAGCTGACTATGCCCTAAGAAAAGTTCATGAGAAAATTTGTAGAAATCATTTGGGGGCAAGGTCCTTATTACATAAGTTACTCCGTCAGGGATACTATTGGCCAACTATGCACCAAGATGCGATGGATTATGTGAGAAAATATGATAGGTGTTAGAGAAATGCAAATATTCAGAGATAGCCAACCTCACTACTCATACCATTAGGTGCCCCATGGTCATTTGCACAATGAGGGATGAATATACTTGAAACTTTTTCCATGGCATCTGGACAGTGAAAGTTTCTACTAGTGGCAGTAGATTATTTCACTAAGTAGATTGAGGCCAAACCTTTGGCGAAGATCATTGAGGCCAAAGTGTAGAACTTCATCTGAAAGTCAATTATTTGTAGATTTGGTCTACCTCGAATGCTAATTACTGATAATGGGCATCAATTTATAGGTACAAAGTTTGCTGAGTTCTGCAAAGATCTGAACATATCTTACCACTTTATATCAATAGCACATCCACAAGCAAATGGTAAAGCAGAAGTAACAAACAGAACATTGCTATAGGGGATAAAGGCGATACTTAAGAGGGAAAAGGGCACATGAGTAGACGAACTCTATCACATGCTCTGAGCATACTGAACTATCGAGAGATTGCCTACCAGATAAACCTCCTTTGCACTAGCCTTTGAGATGGAGGCAATTATTCCAGCGGAACTCTGGCTTCCTTCAGCACGGATCAAGGCCTTTAATGAAAAAAGTAACTCCCAAGATCTCAGAGCAAATCTCAACCTGCTAGAAGAAAAATGGAAGAAAGCTCAAATCCGAATGGCAGCTTACAAGCAAAGAATAACCCGCTACTACAACTCTAGGGTCAGAAGCAAAACGTTTAGAGTAGGAGATCTGGTGCTTCGATGGGTGGATGTTTTGCAATCTCAAAACCAAGAAAAGTTCACCACGAATTAGGAAGGCCCCTATGAAGTTGTGAAAATCATCCGACCGAGGACATACTATCTGAAGGAGCTCGAGGGACCAGCACTCCCGTGGCCTTGAAACTCAAAGAACTTGAGAATGTATTACCAATAATCTTGCCCTAATAAAGCTCCCTTATTTTCAATACTCTTGTTCTTTGTTGCAATGTTATATAATGGTGAGGAACGACCTAACCGAACTTCATCTTTAAACAAAGTAGAAGACTTCCAGTTATTTAAGACAGAAGGAGAGAGGCTCTTTCAATGGTCCTTTTATGTCCCAATGGCTTTGTTTGAGATAGGAGAAGGATCTCGTCCTAACAAAGGAAGGCCAACCCTGTCAAGAATAGGAGGAGGATCTCATCTTGATAGGAGATAAAGTAAAGGCCAACCATGTCAGGAATAGGAGGAGAACCTCATCCTGATATGGATGAAGATCTCTAATTATTTAAGATAGGAGGAGATAGGCCCTTTCAATGGCCCTTTTATGCCTCATGGCTTTGTTAGAGATAGAAGGAGGACCTAGCCCTAATAAAGGAAGGCCAATTTCATTAGAAATAGGAGGAGGACCTCGTCCTGATATGGAGATAAAGTAAAGGCCAATCATATCAGGAATATGAGGAGAGTCTCATCCTAATATGGATGAAGACCTTCGATTATTTAAGATAGGAGAAGGGGAGAGTCTCTTTCAATGGCTCTTTTGTATCCCAATGGCTTTCTTAGGGATAGGAGGAGAACCTCGCCCTAACAAAGGAAGGCCAACCCCATTAGGAATAAGAGAAGAACCTCATTCTGGTAGGAGGATAAAGTAAAGGCCAACCATATCAAGAACATGAGGAGAACCTCGTCCTGACATGGATGAAGATCTCAGATTATTTAAGACAGAAGGAGGAAAGAGGCTCTTTTAATGGTCTTTTTGTGCCCCAATGGCTTTGTTAAGGATAGGAGGAGGACCTCATCCTAACAAAAAAAGGCCAACCCCATCAGGAATAGAAGGAGAACCTCATCCTGACAAAAGGATAAAGTAAAGGCCAAACATGTCAGGAACAAGAGGAGAACCTCATCCTGATATGGATGAAAATCTTCGATTATTTAAGATAGGAGGATGGGAGAGGTTCTTTCAATGATCCTTTTGTATCTCAATGGCTTTGTTAGGGGCAGGAGGAGGACCTCACTCTAACAAAGAAAGGCCAATCCCATCAGGAACAGAAGGAGGACCTCATCCTGATAGAAAAATAAAGTAAAGACCAATCATGTCAGGAATAGAAAGAGAATATCATCTTGACATGGATGAAGACCTCCAATTATTAAAGACAAGAGGAGGAGAGAGACCCTTTCAACTATCCTTTTATGTCCTAATGGCTTTGTTAGGGATTGGAGGAGGACCTCATCCTAACAAAAAAAGGCCAACCCCATCAAAAATAGGAGGAAGATCTCATTCTAACAAAGGGATAAAGTAAATGCCAACCATATCAGAAATAGGAGAAAAATTTCATCCTGACATGGATGAAGATCTTTGATTATTTAAGATAGGAGGAGCGGAGAGGATCTTTCAATGATCATTTTGTGCCCCAATGGCTTTGTTAGGAATAGAAGGAGGATCTCATTCTAACAAAGGAAGGCCAATTCCATCAAGAACAGAAGAAGAACCTCGTCTTGACATGGGGATAAAATAAAAGCTAACTATGTCAGGAATATGAGAAGAGCCTCATCCTAACATGGATGAAGATCTCTAGTTATTTAAGACAGGAGAAGGAGAGAGGCTCTTTCAATAATCCTTTTATGTCCCAATGATTTTGTTAGGGATAGAAGGAGGATCTTGTCCTAACAAAAGAAGGCCAACCCCATCAGGAATAGAAAGAGGATCTCATCCTAACATGAAGATAAAGTAAAGGTCAATCATGTCAGGAATAAGAGTCGAACCTCATCCTGACATAGATGAAGACCTTCGATTATTTAAGTAAGGAGGAGGGGAGAGGCCCTTTCAACGGCCCTTTTGTGTCCCAATGGTTTTGTTAGGGATAGGAGGAGGATCTTGCCCTAACAAACAAAAGTCAATTCCTTTAGGAATAGGAGGAGGACCTCATCCTGATAAGGAGACAAAGTAAAGGCTAATTGTGTCAAGAACAGGAGAAAAATCTCATCTTAACATAAATGAAGATCTCTGATTATTTAAGATAGGAGAAAAAAATAGACTCTTTCAATGGTTCTTTTGTGTCCCAATGGCTTTGTTAGGAATAGGAGGAAGACCTCATCCTAACAAAGAAAGGCCAATTCCGTTAGGAACAGAAGGAAGACCTTATCCTGATAGGAGAATAATGTAAAGACCAATCATGTTAGAAATAGGAGAATCTCATTCTGACATGAATGAAGACCTTTGATTATTTAAGATAGAAGAAGGAGAGAGGCCCTTTCAATGATCCTTTTGTATCCCAATCATTTTATTAGGGACAAGAGGAGGATCTTGTCCTAATAAAGAAAGATCAATCCTATCAGAAATAGGATGAGAACCTCATCCTGATAGGAGGATAAAGTAAAAGCCAACCATATTAAAAATCGAAGAAAAACCTCATCCTGACACAGATGAAGACCTTTGATTATTTAAGACAGGAAGAGGGGAGAGGCCCTTTCAATGATCCTTTGTACTCCATTGACTTCATTAGGGGCAGGAGAAGGACCTCATCCTGACAAAAGTAAAAGCAAACCCCGTCGGAAACAAGAGAGGAACATCGTCCTAACATAGATAAAGATTCATGGTTACCCAAGATAGGAAGAAGGCATTTTTTGATGGTCTTCTCGTTAAAAGATGAGGTGAAGAAAATGAAAAAATTAATGGACATCAAATCCATGCAAGACAAAGAGACAATTGAAGAAAATATCATTCTATTAAAATTGAAGGTCGTTACAAAATAAAGGTCTGCAAGACCATAAAAGAAAAAGGAGGAGAAATAAAAAGGATGAAGTCCTAAGAAGGATCCGATTCTTCAAACCTCAGACTGCTGCCTCCTACCATTGTTAGAGATTGCTTCAAGCTGATAATCTCTTTTTCAAGCTTCTTCTTTTTCAATTGGCTCTCTACAAATAACTTATTGGTCCATCGATAATTATCTTTGGACTTCCATAACTATCTTCTTAGAACTTCAAACTTGACTTCTGTGTCTTTGACAACTTATCGCTCATAAGTCAGTTGAATCTTTAGCTTTTGAAGCTCGATCGATTCTTTTGCAAATATCGCTGATAGAATCTCTAAAGAATTTCTTAAGAAAAGAAGTTCATTTGATTCTCTATTTGAGCTGGCCTTCGCCTTCTCTATCAACTATCTTTTAAGACCAACTATCTTCTCGTCTGCTTTTCAAAGTTGCTGTTGGAGGCTGACAATTTCATTACTCCAGCCGAGCTTAAAATTCTTGTGTGAAATCTTGATGGTGTGAAGTTGACTTTGAAGCTCCGAGAATCTATTGGACCAATCCCAGCCAGACTGTTCTTGGCTGGTAGACCATGCTGGGCTCCCCTTCAATAAACGAATTTTCTCCTTTGCCACATTGAGTTCAACTTCAAGGGAGCAAGCTTTAGCTGTCAAAGTCCAGGACTTCTCACTTGCACGCTTCTTGACCTCCTCAAGTTCTTCATTTAGGTGGAATTTCTTGATATTATATTCTTTAAATAATTATCTGGATGATTGATACAAGCAGTTAATTTTGGTGGTGGTGTCGACATGATTCTTCTCTAATTTCTTAAGCTCATCTTCAGTCTTCTCCAATTTTTTCTTAAGATGATGAACCTCCCTCCTTAGGCTCTTTATGTGGGACTCTAAGAAAATATCCTGAGAAAGAGGGTCGGCTTCGATAGGAGACTACTTGAAGCATGAAAATATTACCACATAGATTTTACAGAAGAAAAATTCATTCTCAAAATAAACTTGACTTCATTGATCAAAATACTTTTAGTACAAAAAGAAAACAAATGCAAAGAAAAAAATACAAATTAAGAGGTCCAGACCTCTAGGGGAGCTGACGAGGAGTCTGGCATAGTATTAGTCAACCCCAATTCTTCGACAGCAGGTTCGGTAGGAGGGAGATCGACCACGTCGATGGATGGCTCCACTTCATCTTCAGGAGCTCCTCCATACAAGAAGTTGAGGTCAAGCTCGGAAAACTTGCTGGCCACCCTATTCTCGTAGAGCTCGAAACCTTTATTAAAAGCCATTTGGTTGAATTTGATGTTCAGGTCTCTCATCTCGGGGGAGACCTTGAACTCCTCTATCACCCGACCCATCACCTCCGAGATCTGCATGGAAATTTACTCCTTCAAATCGATGGTCTCAACTTCAGCTTTTCTCCTTCGCTCTTCCTCCAAGCTTAAAGAAGTCTTTAACCCCACTGATATTACCCTCTCCTTGCGGAGTGCTTCTCGAAGACCTTCGACCTCAGTAGATTTCTCCATCAAAGAGCGGTCAACTTCATCTCTTTTCTTAAGTAGGCACTCAACCTCAGCCTGATAATCTTCTTGGGCCTTCACTAACTTCAACTTTAAGTAGTTCAGTGATCTGATATAGTCAAGCAGTTGGTGGCCCATCTATTTAAAGAAAAAAAAGAAAGTATATATATGGTGAAGAGGGTGGCACAGATAGAAAAACATTAGAAAATTTAAGGAGAAAGATAAGGTAACTACCTCAAAAAAGGATCCAAGTGAATTTTAGGTGCATTGGTCGACATCTGCATCGACGATCCGATCCACGACTTTGGGTATGATAAATTAGTCAACTAGACCCCTGATGATTTCATGATTATTGAAAGAATTCTCTCCTAACTCTTCGATAGAGCTATTGGGCCCGTTGCGTCAGACCTTTGATGGGGACTTCCTTCGGATCCTTTTGGTCTTCTTCTTCTCTGCCTTCTTTTCTCCTCCGATGGGAGGCTCCAGGATGCAATCCTCAATGGGAGGGTTTGACGGCATCAAAGATTCAGTGACCTCGATGATGGTGCTGAGCTTGAAGATGGGAGGAGCTTCGACTTTTGAGGCAACTTCAAGGGCATCCATGGCACTGATGGGAGCCATGGAACCCTGAACATTGGCCCTTGCCTTTTTTGAGCTCTCACCCGATGCCTTTTCTTTCCTCTTACGGGTTGGGAGCATTCTTGTGAGCATTTCGATCATCTGGGCATCCATTTCTATAGTAAAGAAAGAAAAAGTACAGTCAGAAAAAAAAAAAGAGAAAGAAAAGGGGTAACTCGCAACTTTGACCGCATACCTATTGGATTCAGGGGACTGAGGCTGAGGTTGAACAAAATTTATTCTTTTATTAGCATGAATATCAGAGGAGCTCAAAAATCTTTGATTTTACTAACTGACTCCTGATCCTCTTTTTCTAACCCTAGGGCTCGATGAACTGAATCCATCAAATTTTTTCAAGATGGGAGTCCTAAGAGTAAGGTCGGGCAAGAAACAAAGATGAACTTCTCTTTTCAATTATGGATAGAAGAAGTGGCACCTTTGAGTAATTCCTTCTTGCCGCACTGGGGTGAAACATACCACCAGTCTTTTGTAGTGGGATGACGTTTAAATATAAGAAAAGTTCAGAAAAGTAAAATAATAGGCTGAACTTCATCAGATATGTAGAGACCAAGGAACCTTACTATAAATCTAAATGAGTTCGGCACTATAGAAGCTAAAGAAATATTTAGAAAATAGAAAAGAGCTACAACAAAAATTGGGAGAGGAAGTCTTAATCCAGTGTGGAAGGCCTCCAAATATAAGTAGAATCGATCTGGAGGGGGAGTGCAAGCTCGGCGACTCGGTCTAGGAAGTTCCAACTCATACTTAAAAGGCACCCCATACTGGATCCTGGTCAATGGCAGATCTTCAGTGGTTATGGAGCAAGGAATGGTTTTCGGTATGAAGTTTGGCCAAGGTGCTGCACTAGGTTCAGGTTTTATTTTGGTCTCAAGGTTTTGGGAGTTTGGGTCAACCAGACCTCTAGAACTACTAGACCAAGAAACTTTGGATGATATTTAGATTAAATAAAATCTAGTAAAATCTCTAAAAAATCTAGAAAAAAGAGATAGAGAAAACTTGGAAAGGAAAAATGATGAAAACCCACCTAGAATAATTTGAAGAAGTTCTAAAAAATATGAAAAAGCCAAAAATCAAGAGGACAAAGATGAGGGACTGATCTATATTGATCAAAAAATCTAGGAAGAACATCGAAAAGATGAAGGACAGTCGAGAAGAACACCGATGGTCGGGAATGTCGTGAAAGGATAAGGGCAACAAGGATGGGATGCTCGGGGGTGACGAAAAATGGAGAAAAGAGGAGGAAGAATGCAGATGAAGGTGAGAGACCATGGAAGAAGGAGAGGTTTAAATAGGAAAATAGAACTAAAGGAAGTCATGATCGTAGAACTTCTTCAAATAACCCTAACCCGCCATGCATCCCACTCGCACCTGCCACCTGATGGAACAATAATTATGTCGTACTTCGAGCTCCACGCTAGATAGATTTTCAAGAGAATTTGTTTCTTCAGGTCACTCGATATTAAACTTCTACACCAATTTGAAAAAGAACAAAAGGTCTTATTCTCTAAGGGCGAGAAGTTCATAAGCGACTTTGGTTATAGCAGCTCTCCTATACTCCCTTCATTCAAAATTTGAACTCGAGAGTAGGGGGATAAGTGTTAGAAAAAAAACCCCATCAAAATTCTTGATTGAAGTCCTTAGCCACCTATCCTCCTCTCATTGGAATCCATCGATCTCCTTAGCAACAAGATCATACCACAGAACCTCTTAACAGCACAAAGAAGTCCGACGGCACAATCTTGAATAGTAAAGTAGAATTATTGTTATGCTAATCTCGCCTTCTGACAAAAAATGAATAGCAAATTTCGATGGTGTTTCCTCCAGTTACACTCCTTCCTGACGAACTCCTCCAATCTTGCTCCTTCCAGATGAACTCCTCCAGTTGTACTCCTACACAAACTCCTTCAGTCACACTCTTTCTAGTGGTGCACCTTCTAGGCAGACTCCTTCTGGATGCACTCCTTTCAGCCGTGCTACCTTCAGCCAAAGTCCTTCCATTCAAAAATCTTTCAAGACGAGCTTTTTCCAGCTAGTCACGGACCTACTCAGCCTATATTATGCCTATCAATCGAAGCCCTCCAAAAAGGCCTCACCAAATCATTGATTCATGACAACTGCTCTATGAAGAATGGAGCGTAGAGCTTTAGATCTTAATTCGGAGGGAACCTACTTATGTGCAGCCTAGGAGGCTTCCAAACTTCTTAAAACCATCAGACATTGTCCCCAACGAACCTCGATCGATTATAAGTCCACCACATGCACCAAAGTCTCTGATTTATGTTTGAACTCTAATAGAGGGATTTCCACCACCTACAAGTTGCGACAAATGAGAACTCATCCCCGTAACAAACTCTACATGGCCTGAACAACCTACTGCCAGATGGTTATGGTTGTCACTATCAGTTTGTTACAAGCTCCATCTATAAAAGGGATCCTTCAGATACATTTTTTTTCAAGCTTTCTTCCCCTTCCTGTCACTATGTCTTCCTATTTTCTAAGCACTCCATTTTAATTGGCTGGAGAATTGATTTGGGCATCGGAGGATCTTATCGGAGCCACCCATCTCCAATTTGAACTTTATTTTGCAAGTCTCGTTGGTGGCCTCACCTTCCCAACTCCAGCTTCCACCGACGTCCTCACAGATTTTTGCACCAACAGTAAGGATCAAAATCTCTAGGCGTAAGGGTCCTTAAATAGACTCCTGCATCACCCTAGAGTACTGTAGCTTCAAGCAACCTTTTTGCTTAAAGTAGAAGGACTCTAGGCTTAATCCCCACCCCTATCAAATCCAATCTAATTTTTGTCATTCAAAATTAAAGAGAACTGATGCATGCTAATCTATAGTTATGGCAAGTGCACCAGTCAATCAAGTAATAAAGTAAGTGAGTAGAGTATCGTCCCTAGAGGATTGAAAAATAAGTACTGAAAAGCTTTTTTCTATGCTTTATTTAGAAGACCGATTTATGAGAATAAAAAAAATAAAGAATAAAATAAAAAAATAATTAAAAATTATAAGAAAAATAGAGAGAGTGTAATTATTAGGATTTTAAACTTAAGAGCAATAGGTTACTAAGGCAATCGGCTCACCAACTCAGTCAATACAATATTCAGGTTATTAGGTTAATTTTATTTCATGTGATAGTGGAGTCTCCTAGTTTATTCACTATCCTTTGATTCAGGCATAGCAAAACTATCAATATTTATTAATTATTCTTTGGTTTAGGTATAATTTAAATAAATATCGATGCATTAAGTTTTGTGAAATCCTTTAATTAAAATACGCTGCATCTAAAGCGCACTAAAATTTCTGTATGCATATGAATTCTAATTCAATTCATAATATAAGGTATATAATCAAGAAGCAATAACATAGATGTACTTGATCCCTATCATCAGATCAATTAGAAGATGGCCAGTAATCTAAAAGCATTAAGATTAGATTTATATACTCCTCATGAATAAAATTTAAAATTAAAAATAAATCATACTAAATATTGCATCAAAAGAGTAGGCTACACCTTAGCCTTAGTAAAAAAAAATTTAGTTAATGATAATAAGTTCAAAAATAGTAAATAAAATAAAAAGCATGAAGAAATTAGATTGTTTATTCGCTGAAATTGGTTGTTTGTTGCTCTTAGTGTGGAAAACTTGATAAACAAGAAAGTTGCTTTGTGTACCAACCTTCGGAAGAAAAGAAAAGAAGAGGAAAGAAAAATACAAAAAAAAACTCTTTCTCTTCTCTCCCTAAACACCTCTCTCTCTCTGTTCTCTCTATTTCTCCCTATTTTTTCTTTATTTTCAACTTTGTATTTTTGTTCTCCCCTCTTCTCCTCGGCAATAGTAGGCAACAGACCTTTAAATAGGCTAATCCGAGTGGTCTTAGGTTGAAATTTTATTGAAATCAGGTTTAAAACTCTCAAAATAACTCAAAAAGAGCCCTGGATCAATTCTGACCATTGGATGTTGATTGATCAAACGGGCCAAAAACCACTCAAAAATTATTTTAAAAATCCAAATCAAGTCAGAATTCATTTGGATCATCGGATCAGCCTTGAAGATCGAATCTGGGCCATCAGATCGCTCCCAAATAAGCCTCTAATTCTTAGTTTAAAATCAGTAATGCATCTCCACCGTTGGATCTCAATCGGGAGCTGCATCTGCTATTCGTCAGCACATAGATTTCCACCATTCGATCAAATCTCAGTGAATAGCATCCATTGAATCCAGCAAAATTTCTAAAATACCCTCTACAGATCATGTGCGAGCCTAGCATTGCATAGACTATCGCTTCCTTCAGCTAATTGGAGTGTGCTTATCATCGTAAAATCTTCGAAATGCCCTCGCCTGGTTACTATAGTGGTCCATCGTGCACCGTAAAAAATCCTGACGTCAGCATGGCGTAAGCTGGGCATTGGCTGGCAGTTGGTCTGAGCATGGTCGGGCTGGGTGGTTTGTTGAGCCAGTTTGAACCAGACCGGCCAGCTTTTTTTTTTAATCATTTTCTTTGAAATTCAATTTTGGGCTCGTTTGAAGTCCATTTTGCTTGAAATTTATTTTATCTGATCTAAAAAAATAAGATCTTCATATTGGTGGCCTTCTTTCCTACATAAAATTAATAAAAATATCAATTTTTTAAAAATAAATTAATTTATTTTATAATTTAATATTTTTATTAGTGTATTTTTACCACTTATCAAGAACTTGCATAAAAAATGGATAAAGGAGAAGATTGGCGCATGAGACTCTATCTCCTAGAAGTTTGAATAATTCAAACTTCATCCATGTAGAGTTTATTCAAAATGGGCTACCTCATCATTTATCCACATGGGGTGTATGCCAGGAGGGGCGTGCACCCTCCTCTCTCACATAGATGCATTAGGGGCATGCGCCCTAAGAGAATTCCAAAGGGGGCATGCAGCAATCCCTCAACTCCTGCAAAGATTGGGTCAAAGTTAACCCTTGTCCTAATCCCATTTGATGGGATTAAGACAAGCCCTAAACAGGTCAGGACAAGCATTGATCTAACCTGAACAAGATCTAATCAGACCAGATCAAACCCATATAGAATTTTTGAATGAGATAAATTCAATTTGACTTGATCAAGATGAACCAAAAAAATGACAGAAGGAGAAAATCAAGTTTAATATTAT
>QRFJ01004375.1:0-20378 GCA_006176705.1 Cocos nucifera | reverse complement strand
TACTAGACCAAGAAACTTTGGATGATATTTAGATTAAATAAAATCTAGTAAAATCTCTAAAAAATCTAGAAAAAAGAGATAGAGAAAACTTGGAAAGGAAAAATGATGAAAACCCACCTAGAATAATTTGAAGAAGTTCTAAAAAATATGAAAAAGCCAAAAATCAAGAGGACAAAGATGAGGGACTGATCTATATTGATCAAAAAATCTAGGAAGAACATCGAAAAGATGAAGGACAGTCGAGAAGAACACCGATGGTCGGGAATGTCGTGAAAGGATAAGGGCAACAAGGATGGGATGCTCGGGGGTGACGAAAAATGGAGAAAAGAGGAGGAAGAATGCAGATGAAGGTGAGAGACCATGGAAGAAGGAGAGGTTTAAATAGGAAAATAGAACTAAAGGAAGTCATGATCGTAGAACTTCTTCAAATAACCCTAACCCGCCATGCATCCCACTCGCACCTGCCACCTGATGGAACAATAATTATGTCGTACTTCGAGCTCCACGCTAGATAGATTTTCAAGAGAATTTGTTTCTTCAGGTCACTCGATATTAAACTTCTACACCAATTTGAAAAAGAACAAAAGGTCTTATTCTCTAAGGGCGAGAAGTTCATAAGCGACTTTGGTTATAGCAGCTCTCCTATACTCCCTTCATTCAAAATTTGAACTCGAGAGTAGGGGGATAAGTGTTAGAAAAAAAACCCCATCAAAATTCTTGATTGAAGTCCTTAGCCACCTATCCTCCTCTCATTGGAATCCATCGATCTCCTTAGCAACAAGATCATACCACAGAACCTCTTAACAGCACAAAGAAGTCCGACGGCACAATCTTGAATAGTAAAGTAGAATTATTGTTATGCTAATCTCGCCTTCTGACAAAAAATGAATAGCAAATTTCGATGGTGTTTCCTCCAGTTACACTCCTTCCTGACGAACTCCTCCAATCTTGCTCCTTCCAGATGAACTCCTCCAGTTGTACTCCTACACAAACTCCTTCAGTCACACTCTTTCTAGTGGTGCACCTTCTAGGCAGACTCCTTCTGGATGCACTCCTTTCAGCCGTGCTACCTTCAGCCAAAGTCCTTCCATTCAAAAATCTTTCAAGACGAGCTTTTTCCAGCTAGTCACGGACCTACTCAGCCTATATTATGCCTATCAATCGAAGCCCTCCAAAAAGGCCTCACCAAATCATTGATTCATGACAACTGCTCTATGAAGAATGGAGCGTAGAGCTTTAGATCTTAATTCGGAGGGAACCTACTTATGTGCAGCCTAGGAGGCTTCCAAACTTCTTAAAACCATCAGACATTGTCCCCAACGAACCTCGATCGATTATAAGTCCACCACATGCACCAAAGTCTCTGATTTATGTTTGAACTCTAATAGAGGGATTTCCACCACCTACAAGTTGCGACAAATGAGAACTCATCCCCGTAACAAACTCTACATGGCCTGAACAACCTACTGCCAGATGGTTATGGTTGTCACTATCAGTTTGTTACAAGCTCCATCTATAAAAGGGATCCTTCAGATACATTTTTTTTCAAGCTTTCTTCCCCTTCCTGTCACTATGTCTTCCTATTTTCTAAGCACTCCATTTTAATTGGCTGGAGAATTGATTTGGGCATCGGAGGATCTTATCGGAGCCACCCATCTCCAATTTGAACTTTATTTTGCAAGTCTCGTTGGTGGCCTCACCTTCCCAACTCCAGCTTCCACCGACGTCCTCACAGATTTTTGCACCAACAGTAAGGATCAAAATCTCTAGGCGTAAGGGTCCTTAAATAGACTCCTGCATCACCCTAGAGTACTGTAGCTTCAAGCAACCTTTTTGCTTAAAGTAGAAGGACTCTAGGCTTAATCCCCACCCCTATCAAATCCAATCTAATTTTTGTCATTCAAAATTAAAGAGAACTGATGCATGCTAATCTATAGTTATGGCAAGTGCACCAGTCAATCAAGTAATAAAGTAAGTGAGTAGAGTATCGTCCCTAGAGGATTGAAAAATAAGTACTGAAAAGCTTTTTTCTATGCTTTATTTAGAAGACCGATTTATGAGAATAAAAAAAATAAAGAATAAAATAAAAAAATAATTAAAAATTATAAGAAAAATAGAGAGAGTGTAATTATTAGGATTTTAAACTTAAGAGCAATAGGTTACTAAGGCAATCGGCTCACCAACTCAGTCAATACAATATTCAGGTTATTAGGTTAATTTTATTTCATGTGATAGTGGAGTCTCCTAGTTTATTCACTATCCTTTGATTCAGGCATAGCAAAACTATCAATATTTATTAATTATTCTTTGGTTTAGGTATAATTTAAATAAATATCGATGCATTAAGTTTTGTGAAATCCTTTAATTAAAATACGCTGCATCTAAAGCGCACTAAAATTTCTGTATGCATATGAATTCTAATTCAATTCATAATATAAGGTATATAATCAAGAAGCAATAACATAGATGTACTTGATCCCTATCATCAGATCAATTAGAAGATGGCCAGTAATCTAAAAGCATTAAGATTAGATTTATATACTCCTCATGAATAAAATTTAAAATTAAAAATAAATCATACTAAATATTGCATCAAAAGAGTAGCTACACCTTAGCCTTAGTAAAAAAAAATTTAGTTAATGATAATAAGTTCAAAAATAGTAAATAAAATAAAAAGCATGAAGAAATTAGATTGTTTATTCGCTGAAATTGGTTGTTTGTTGCTCTTAGTGTGGAAAACTTGATAAACAAGAAAGTTGCTTTGTGTACCAACCTTCGGAAGAAAAGAAAAGAAGAGGAAAGAAAAATACAAAAAAAAACTCTTTCTCTTCTCTCCCTAAACACCTCTCTCTCTCTGTTCTCTCTATTTCTCCCTATTTTTTCTTTATTTTCAACTTTGTATTTTTGTTCTCCCCTCTTCTCCTCGGCAATAGTAGGCAACAGACCTTTAAATAGGCTAATCCGAGTGGTCTTAGGTTGAAATTTTATTGAAATCAGGTTTAAAACTCTCAAAATAACTCAAAAAGAGCCCTGGATCAATTCTGACCATTGGATGTTGATCAAACGGGCCAAAAACCACTCAAAAATTATTTTAAAAATCCAAATCAAGTCAGAATTCATTTGGATCATCGGATCAGCCTTGAAGATCGAATCTGGGCCATCAGATCGCTCCCAAATAAGCCTCTAATTCTTAGTTTAAAATCAGTAATGCATCTCCACCGTTGGATCTCAATCGGGAGCTGCATCTGCTATTCGTCAGCACATAGATTTCCACCATTCGATCAAATCTCAGTGAATAGCATCCATTGAATCCAGCAAAATTTCTAAAATACCCTCTACAGATCATGTGCGAGCCTAGCATTGCATAGACTATCGCTTCCTTCAGCTAATTGGAGTGTGCTTATCATCGTAAAATCTTCGAAATGCCCTCGCCTGGTTACTATAGTGGTCCATCGTGCACCGTAAAAAATCCTGACGTCAGCATGGCGTAAGCTGGGCATTGGCTGGCAGTTGGTCTGAGCATGGTCGGGCTGGGTGGTTTGTTGAGCCAGTTTGAACCAGACCGGCCAGCTTTTTTTTTTAATCATTTTCTTTGAAATTCAATTTTGGGCTCGTTTGAAGTCCATTTTGCTTGAAATTTATTTTATCTGATCTAAAAAAATAAGATCTTCATATTGGTGGCCTTCTTTCCTACATAAAATTAATAAAAATATCAATTTTTTAAAAATAAATTAATTTATTTTATAATTTAATATTTTTATTAGTGTATTTTTACCACTTATCAAGAACTTGCATAAAAAATGGATAAAGGAGAAGATTGGCGCATGAGACTCTATCTCCTAGAAGTTTGAATAATTCAAACTTCATCCATGTAGAGTTTATTCAAAATGGGCTACCTCATCATTTATCCACATGGGGTGTATGCCAGGAGGGGCGTGCACCCTCCTCTCTCACATAGATGCATTAGGGGCATGCGCCCTAAGAGAATTCCAAAGGGGGCATGCAGCAATCCCTCAACTCCTGCAAAGATTGGGTCAAAGTTAACCCTTGTCCTAATCCCATTTGATGGGATTAAGACAAGCCCTAAACAGGTCAGGACAAGCATTGATCTAACCTGAACAAGATCTAATCAGACCAGATCAAACCCATATAGAATTTTTGAATGAGATAAATTCAATTTGACTTGATCAAGATGAACCAAAAAAATGACAGAAGGAGAAAATCAAGTTTAATATTATGCTAGCATGATTTTTTAAAACTTGATTGGATCTAATTTAAATTAATCAAACTAGATTAGCCTAATTGATGATATCTAGACCCAAATTCTTGTTTGTATGATCTAGTTAGGTTCAGTTCTGTATAATAATGGGACATGTCTTGATCTCCATCATCAATATCATCGAAATACCTTTCAATGGACCAGAATTCTTCTGATTCAATCAATTAGAATCATCGATCATCAAGATAATTTTAATTAATCCTAAAATCCATCAATGATACCTAGCAGTATGTGATGGCAATCCATCAGAATCATATACGAATCTCTCGGTGCAGCTACCTATGTAATTAGGTTCCTTTATTATGAGCTTTGATAGGATCAAGGTTAAGGTGAACTCGTCAGACTTAACATCCATCATATGAGTGAATCATTCAATTCGAGTCCGATGTAAAATTCTAATAAAAACTTTTTTTTATTAATTCATACTATCATGGGCATGGGCTTAAGGACTCGATCTCATGATCATCATAGAACTACTCTTCTATCGAGGTAAATAGATCTTTTATTGGTGCGATCTAATTCTTATAATGAATATGCTATAGCCAACATACACCTCAGGATTTCGAATGGCTAGGAGATCAAGTTATAGTGTAGTCAAACTATAACATACTCAAGATGAACTATCAATGCACCTTAGGTCAAAGAACTAGACATACAACTACAACATTGAGCTAGTCATCGACTAGAAGGTAGACTTTCTTATGACTGCTCGAGGTGGTCATGCTTAGTATCCTTATTCTCAACAAGTACCTATACTCTTACTCCGATATCTTTATACCGTAGATTCAAGACTCATTTATCTTAAGAAAGTGATGGTACACCAATCTTTCAAGTCGATCACCATCCTCATGATGATCCTACGATCGGAAGCAGTTTATGAGTTAATTATGATAACACATGCCTTAAATTTTCAACTCTTGAAAATATGTATTATCATGCTAGTTAACTCAAAGGATATATCACAGACACTTTAAATACACAATATGATAGAAATTTTTTTTATTAATTTTAAGTTAAAATTTTAAAAATATCTTTAGAAAGTATTTTATAAAGTGTCAATCAATCTATCTTCTAGGGAACTTATCTAACAAACTTTCACTTGACCTAAAGCTAATTGACTATAAATCTACGTTCCATCTTTTTAAGGTGGGCTTTGATCTTCTACTGGCTCAATGGCTTCATCAGTGGGTCATCCGCATTATCTATAGTGTCGACTCTCTTGATCTTGATGTATCCCTTCTTGAGATAATCGTAGATGAGATGATACCGCTGCTCGATGTGCTTAGACTTCTAGTAAGATCTCAGCTTCTTAGCACGGCTATGGCATCATTATTGTCGTAGTACAGAGGGACAACATCTAATAGCATCACTCCAAGCTTTGTGGCAAACTTTTTGAACCAGAACACTTCCTTTGTAGCTTTCGAGGTAGTGATTGTTAGGAAATGTGTCCTAAAGCCAATCATCTAAGTTGTAGATGATTGGAATTAGTATGTAAATTATTAAATAATAATAGTTGTTTGGCTTATTCATCATCAAAGTTCTATCTTTCTTAAATGAACTTCTAAATTATGATGAAGTCATTAAAACCAAACTTAATCGATTAAGAAAGATTGATCGGATGGTTCTTAAATTATTCATGATCAAATGATAAGTTATTTACTAGGACGATAACTTATCGGGTATAGATCGCTGTATGTCATATGCATTGGTTATCCTCATAATTAAGTAATGTGGAGACACTGGTATGGCATGTAGATAGAATATAGGAGTACATCTGCACTGAACATGATCAATGTAGCACTCTACTATCAAGAGTAGCTAGCTAAAGCTAATGAGTATAAGTATCCCTCTTAAAAAAGAATCCTGATTTTTCGGATTAGGTTCGTTCAGATCTGATCGGATCAAGAGAGATATTCCAAAATTTTTTTTCATGTATCTAGATCAGATCTAAGATGTTTCAGATCTAATTTTATAGATTTAATAAATAAAATAAAAATAAATTAAATCTAATTTAATTTTTATCTTGATGTTGGATAATCAGATTATCCTTTGATGATCCTGCTGATTGCCTGAGGTTCTGGATCTAGCCATGCAAGCGCCTGACCTCTATCGGTATCCACTCGGACTAGATCTAGAGATCTTCTTCTTCTTTATCAGTTCTTCAAAAATTAGATCAGGATCTAATTTGAAGAATCTTCAAAACTCCTTTTGAAGATCTGCTATCATCTCTGCAGTAGTGCTGCCTTCTTCCTTTCTCTTCAGCTTTTTCTTGCCTGGATCGCACCAAACTGGAGCCCAACTTTCCTTGGACATGGAGAAAAGAGAGAGGATCAGAAGATGGCATGGAGGAGGGAAAGAGGCAGCCTTGGGGCATGGGCTAAGAGATAACTCTATGAAAGTTGGGCACAGACAGGATTTATATAGACCCTGTTGTGCCATGCAATGCCATATCATCCCGACCAATCATATTGCTTCATGCAATCAGATCTAAATCTGATTGATGGGATGACATCACCTGATCTAATCAGATGAGCGCCCCATTAATTCATCCTTAGATGGCGCCTAAGACTGATCAAAGTCTATAGTTATGGTACACCTAAGTAAAAACCAAGAAGCAACCTGAAGTCCCATCCTTATGGAACTCCAGTCGTCCCTATCCATGGGCGCATGCCTCCCAAGGCATGCACCCCATCCTTTCCAAAATCTAGCAAGGGGACAAGCCCCTATCTACTCTTCAATAGGTGCATGACACATGGGCAGATGTCCAAGGGTCAAAGGTCAACATTTGATGAAAGTTAAAAGACAAAAATTAGCAGGTGATGGAAAATGACAGGTATTATCTCAAATTTGTCTCATAAATTAAGACAATCCTTTTTTGACCTAGACAAGCTCAAGTCAGATCAAGTAAGGGTACCTGAGCGAGCACAAACTCATTTGGCTCAGTCGAGATAACTTTTAATGATAGTAGAAGGAGAACGTTAGGCTCAATCATGTGCTAGCATGATTTTTTGAAACTTAATTGAATTTAATTCAAATCAATTGAACTAGATTAATCCAATTGATGATATCCAAATTCAAACCCTTGTTTGTGTGATCTAGTTAGATTTAGTTCTATATGATAATGGGATATGTGGTGATCTCTATCATCGACATCATCAAAACTTCTTTCGATGGATCGGAATTCTTCTGATTCAGATAACTAGAATGATCGATCATCTAAATCATTCTAATTGCTCCCAAAATCCACCAGTGACACCTAGCAGTATATGGTGGCAACCCATCAAAACTGAAAATGAACCTCTTAGTACAGCTACCTGTGTGATTAAGTTCTTCTATCTTGAGCCCCAATCAGATTAGGGTTAAGGTGAACTCGTCAAACCTAATTTCTATCATATGATTTAATCATTTGATTCAAGTCTGATGTGAAAACCTTAATAGAAACTCTTTCTATTATTTCACTCTACCATGGCCATGGGCTTATGGACTTGATTCTCATGATTATCATAGGGCTGCTCCTCATCCACCGAGGTAGATAGATTCCCTCTTGGTGCAATCCAATTCCTACAATGAACATGCTATAGCCAACATACACCTCAGGGTTCCGAATGGCTAGGAGACCGAGTCATGGTGTAGTCAAACTATAACACCCTCAAGGTGAACTGTCGATGCACCTCAGGTCAAAGAACTAGATACACCACTATAGCTTCGAGTCAATCATCGATGAGAAGGTAGACTTCCTTATGATTGCTCGAGGTGGTCATGCTCAGTGCCCTCGTTCTCTAACGAGTACTTACTCTCACTCTGATGTCTCTACACCATAGACTCAAGACTCATCTACTATAAAGAAGCAATCGTACACCAACCTTACGGATCAATCATCATCCTTATGATGATCCTACGGTCAGGAGCATTTTATGAGTTAATAATGAAAATTTTTGTCTTAAATTTTCAACTCTTGAAAATAAGAATTATCATTACCATTAACTCAAGGGATGTATCACAGACACTAAATATACATTTATGATAAAAAATAATCCATTTTATTATTTATAATCAAAATTATAATTTTATCTCTAGAAGTGTATTACAAGTGTCAGCCAATTCTAGCTTCTAGGGCACCCATATCTAACAAACTCTCACTTGACCTAAAGCCAATTGGCTACAAATCTAAGTCCCATCTTCTCAAGGTGGACTTCAATCTTCTGCTGGTCCAATGGTTTTATAAGTAGGTCCATCACATTATCTGCGGAGTTGACTCTCTTGACCTCGACGTAACCCTTCTTGAGATAATCGCAGATGAGGTGGTATCGCCACTCGATGTGCTTGGATTTTTGATGAGACCTCAGCTCCTTAGCAAGGGCTATGGCGCCATTATTGTCACAGTACAGAGGAATGACATCTGATGGCATCACTTCGATCTCTATGCCAAACATCTTGTACCAGAATGCCTCCTTCGCAGCTTCTGACGCAACAATATATTCTGCTTCCATGGTGGAATCTGCTATCACAGTCTGTTTAGAATTTTTTCAACTGACAGCTCCATCATTGCACACAAATAGACTCCTAGATGTCGACTTTCGATCATCTACATCAGACATAAAATTCGAGTCTATATATCCTTAGACTTGGAGTTCTTCATTACCAAAAACTAATAACATATCCTTAGTTCTTCTCAAGTACTTAAGGATACATTTCTCAGAAGTCCAGTGTTCTTCATCTAAATTCGACTGATATCTGCTCGTGACACTCACAGCATGGGCTATATCAGGTCGTGTACATAACATGGCATACATGAGGCTCCCTATTGCTGAAGCATAAGGGATCTTGCTCATGCATTCTATTTCCTCAGGTTTGCTAGGGCACATCTTCTTGGAAAGATGAATGCCATATTTGAAGGGTACCAAACCCCTCTTAGAGTTTTCCATGCTAAACATCTTTAGCACTTCCTCTATGTACATCTTCTGCGAAAGTCCTAGCATCCTATTCGGTCTATCTCTATAGACCTTAATTTTTAGAATAAAGGATGCTTCTCCTAGGTCTTTCATGAGGAATTTTTTAGATAACCATATTTTAACTGTGGTTAACATGGGAACATCATTCCCAATAAGGAGGATGTCATCCACATACAATATGAAGAAGATAACAACGCTCCAACTGATCTTTTTGAAGACACATGGCTCCTTCTCATTCTTGATGAAATCAAATAATTTGGTTACATCATTGAAATGAGTATTCTCACTCCGAGATGCTTGCTTAAGTCCATATATGGACCTTTGCAGCTTTCATACCTTATGATCATCATCACTAGATGTGAAACCTAGCAGCTGTTCCATATAGATATCTTCCTCAAGATATCCATTTAAGAATGCCATTTTCGCATCTATTTGCTATATTTCATAATCAAAATATGCTGCAATAGCAAGCAATGTGTGAATGGATTTTAGCATAGCTACTGGCGAAAAGGTATCCTAATAGTCAATGCCTTCATGTTGACTATAACCTTTTGCCACTAATCTAGCTTTGAATGTCTCCACATTTCCATCTGCACCAATCTTTTTCTTTTAGATCCATTTACACCCAATAGGTACTATACCTTCTGGTGGATCTGCCAAGGTCCAGACTTGGTTTGAGTACATCGAATCAATTTTTGACTTCATTACCTCTAACCATTTTTCGGAGTCGACATCCGATATCGCCTCGTTATAGGTTTTAGAATCATCACCATAAACCCCATTACCTATGAGGAACATTTTCTCTACTTCCTCTGAAATAGTACCTAAGTACCTCTCAGGGGGATGAAAAACTTTTTCCGATCTACGAGGTGGAGGAGGTAGTGATTGGATTGGCTTAACCTAATTTGGTTCCATTTGGTCCTTAGCTCGTTGCTCTTGTGAGACTTTTTCATCGAGCTTCATCTACTTTCCAATGCTGCTATCTTGAATAAACTATTTTTCAAGAAAGATGGCATGTCGACTCATAATCACATTATGATCTTCTAGAATGTAGAAATAATATCCTAATGACTCGTTAGGATATCCTATAAATTGAGCTCTAAAGGATCTGAAGTCTAACTTGTCCACTTATTATCTTTTGACATGAGTCGGACAACCCCAAATTCTGAGATGATTCAGACTTAGTTTCTTACCATACCATATCTCATAAGGTATGGTAAGAACGATTTTAGAAAAAATTCTATTCAGTAAGTATATTGCAATTAACAAACAGTATCCCTAAAAAAAATTAGGAAGATCTGTGAAGCTCATCATGGATCAGACCATATCTAATAGAGTCCGGTTCCTCCATTCTGAAATTCTATTGAGTTGAGATGTTCCAGGTGGAGTCCATTGAGAAACTATGCCATTTTTCTTAAGATAGTTCAGAAATTTTTGACTAAGGTATTCACCTCCTGGATCTAATCAAAGAATCTTGATGGGTTTTTCTATTTGCTTTTCTACTTATTGTCTGAATTTTTTGAACTTTTCAAAAGCTTCAAACTTACGTCTCATAAGATATACATACCCATACCTAGATAAATCATCAGTAAAGATTATGAAGTAGATAAAGTTGCCTCTAGTCGGCACATTAAATGGACCGCACACATCAGTATGTACTAGGGCAAGAAGATCCGTGGTCCTTTTTCCATGTCCTACAAAAGGGAGCTTAGTCATTTTGCTATGAAGACAAGATTCATAAATTGGATATGACTTGAAAGTCAATAGACTCAATAGCCCGATTTTCTCCAATTTGTTAACCCCATCTTCTGCTATATGATCTAGTCTTAGGTGCCATAGATACCTATTGTTTGGACTATCCCTAGGTCGTTTCATGGTATTCATATTTTGCTCGATATTAAAAATAGATACATCAATATGTAATAAATAAAGATCATTAATAAGGAAATCACTTGCAATTTTATTTCTTTCATAAAGAATGTTACAATGATCCTTAAGAAAACTAATTACATAGCCTTCTAATGCAAGGAAAGAAACAAAAATCAAATTCCTACTTGCTACAGGTGTAATAACAGTCTTTTAATACTAAGTCTAAATCAGATGGTAGTCAAAGAGGGTTTGTTTCCATGGCCACGGTAGCAACTCTCGCTTCATTTTCGATGTGCAGAATTATCTCACCATCCCTCAGCCTCCTACTATCCTCAAGATCCTGCATGGAAGTGCACAAATGAGCACTAGAACCAGAGTCAAGCATCCAACTAGATGCAGAAGAAACTATAAGGTTAGACTCAATAACAAGCATACCTCCAGAAGGACCTGCCTCCTTCTTATTCTTCAGGGTGGCCAAATAAGTAGGATAGTTTCACTTTCAGTGGCCGTCATTATTGCAATGAAAATACTTTTCTTTATCAGTGGCCTTTTTGTTCAACTCTATCTTTTGATTCTTTCCTCCTTCCACCTGCTTTTTCACAAACTTCTTCTTCTTTTCAAAAGACTTTCTCTTAGAAGAAGTTCATTCCATAGAAAACACTGAGCCTTTAGAATCTTTCATAAAAAGCTTAGCGGTAACTAGCATGTTCATAAGTTCGGCTAGGAAATTTTAAAGTTTATGCATATGATAGTTCATGATGAACTGCCCATATGTATCAATCAAGGATTGCAGAATTATATCATTCTGTAGATCCAAGTCTAACCTCACTCTGAGCTTCTCAAGCTCTTCTAAGTTCTTAATCATCATTAGATAATGATCTTGGACTGACTGTCCATCCCGCATTTTAGCCTTGAATACTCGTTTAGTGACTTGATACTTGGCTGCGCGACTTTTGTTCACCAAACATCTCTTGTAGGTGAGCCAATATTTGGTGGGTAGTTCTGATATCTTCATGTTGATGCTGAAGTTTATCAGACATCGAGCACTATTAGATATATGTGCCCTAGAAGCCAGAATTGGCTGACACTTGTAATACACTTCTAGGGGCAAAATTATAATTTTGACTATTATCAATAAAATGGATTATTTTCTATCACATATGTGTATTTAGTGTCTGTGATACATCCTTTAAGTTAAAGATAATGATAATTCATATTTTCAAGAGTTAAAAATTTAAGACTTGAATAATCATTATTAACTCATAAAATGCTCCCGACCATAGGATCATCACGAGAATAGTGATTAATCCAAAAAGTTGGTGTACAATTGCTCTTTAGTAGAAGAGTCTTGAGTCTACAATGTGGAGACATCGGAGCAAAAGTACAGATACTCATTAGAGAACGAGGGCACTGAGCGTGACCACCTCGAGTAGTCATTAGAAAGTCTACCTTCTCATCAATGACTAACTCGATGCTGCAGTGGTGTGTCTGGTTCTTTGACCTGAGGTGCATCGATAGTTCACCTTGAGGGTGTTATAGCTTGACTACACCATAACTCGGTCTCCTAGCCATACGAAATCCTGAGGTGTATGTTGGCTATAGCATGTTCATCATAGGAACTGGATTGTATCAAGATGGAATCTATCTACCTCGGTGGTAGAGGAGCAGTCCTATGATAATCATGAGAATTAAGTGCAGAAGCCCATGGCCATGGCAGAGTGAAATAATAGAAAGAGTTTCTATTTAGGTTTTTACATCGGACTTGAATCGAATGATTACATCATATGTCAGAAACTAGGATTTGACGAGTTCACCTTAACCCTAATCTGATCGGGGCTCAAGATAGAAGAACTTAATCACACGAGTAGCTGCACCAAGAGGTTCACATTCAGCTTTGATGGGTTGCCACCATATACTACTAGGTGTCACTGATAGATTTTGGGAGCAATTAGAATGATGTAGATGATCGATCATTCTAGATGTTCGAATCAGAAGAGTTTTGATCCATCGAAAGGAGTTTCGATGATGTCGATGATAGAGATCATGACATATCCCATTATCATATAAAACTAAACCTAACTGGATCACACAAGAAGGGTTTGAATCTAGTGATCATCAATTAAACTGATTCAGTTCAATTGATCTGAATAAGATTCAATTAGGTTCAAGAAAATCATGCTAGCAGTCGATTGAACCTAACATTCTTCTTTTACTATCATAAATAGTTATCCTGATTGAGCCAAAGGAGTTTGTGCTCAATCAGAGGCCTTCACTTGGTCTGACTGGAGCCTGTCCAGGTCAGAAAAGGGTTGTCTTATTTTGTAAGATAATACCTGCCATTTTTGGTCACCTACCATTTCTCGTCCTTTGACTTTGGTCAAAAGTTGACCTTTGACTGATCAAATGTTGACCATTGACACTTTGACTTCTATCCATATGTCATGCACCTATTGGAGAGTTGGTGGGGGCCTGTCCCCCTGTTAGAACCTGGCAAGAAAGAGGGTGCACGCCACCTTTGGTGTGCGCCCAAACTAGAGGTGCCCAGGAGTCCCTGTTGGATAGGGACTCCATCTCCTTTTTGGATTTCGATTAGACTCCTCCTAAGAACCAACTTTGATTGGTCTTAGGCACCATCTAAGGATGAATCCAAGGGACTCTATTCCTACCAATCAGATTTAGATCTGATTTTACAAAGAGTTGTAATTGGTTGGGAAGAAGAGGAGTTGGATCACGCAAAGTCTATAAATAAGATCCCACGCCCAACTCAAGGAGTATCTGAAAAATTCCCATGCCCCAAAGGCTTCCTCTCTCCTCCTCCTCCATGCCAAGACCATCTTCTCCCTCTCCTCTCCATGCCCAAAGTAGTTTGGAATCTAAGTTGGTGCAATCCAGATGAGAGAAAAGCGACAGAAAGCTGGAAGGCTGCGCTGCTGCAAAAGACAATTGCTGATCTTCGAAAGTTGGTTTTGAAGATCCTTCAAATTAGATTCAGATCTGATTTTTGAAGACATGATAGAGAAGAAGTGGATATCCAGATCTAGCCCAAGTGGATACCGATAGAGACCAGGCACTTGCGTGGCTAGATCCAGAACCTTCCGCTGCTTACAGAATTATCAACGGATAATAGGATTACCCTATATCAAGATAAATTAAATTTGATTTAATTTATCTATGTTTTATTTTTATTATTAGAATAATAAAAATTAGATCTAAAATATCTCAAATTTGATTTGGATCAAATTTTTTTTTTTTTAAAATATATCTTTTGATCCGATCAGATCTGAACGAACCTGGTCCGGAAAATCAGGATTTCCCTTCAACTAGTATCAGAGCCAAGATTCTAAAGTATTTAGATCTGATTTTAAATTTATTCTAATAAAAAAATATATGGTTTCAAATGTCACATAAGATGTGATCAGATTTGAAATCAAAAAAAATTAAAATTAAATGATTTGGATCTAAGATTAGAAAATATGCATGACTAGTTCTAAAATAGAATAGTTCTATAGAATAGTCTTGCATGTTTATAATTTAATTTGATTAAATTATATTTTAGATCTATTTATTTATTATTTTTTGATATTATAATTATATAATAATATCTAAAAAATAGCAAATAAAAATTATTTAATTTTAAACATCATATGAGATATGATTGATGCATGTCTAGACTAGTTGTAGAATTGTTCTATATAGTTATCTAGATTAGAGTTTATTTTGATAAAATTAATTTAAATCTAATTTTTTAGATTATTATGAAATAATTTAGATCGGAAAATATGCATGATACGATACTTGAAATGTATGCAAAATATGCCATGATTAGATCTAATTTGTATATGAGATATATGATATAGATCTAAAACTGTTTTATAGTATTACATGTTCCTGATTAAGGAGTTCCTCTTGGTTGTCCGGTTATAAGAATGAAGAAGGGTTTAAAGGTCCTCTCCTTCCATCCGATGGGGTGTTCTTATGACGTGTAGGGGTGCTGCACGTTCGTCCTTAATCAGAAATCCAAAACTTATTTTTTGCAAAATCCTAGATTTTGAAACCCAAGGATTTATTGTGCATATTTTATTTATAAACCCTACTTAATTAAGAATTAAGATTATAGAATATAAATTAGATCTAAAATTGAGAATTTCAGATCTAAGACATACTCACAATACTGGGTTCAAGCTTGGGTAGCTTAATTAGGTCTAAGCGGTTGATCAAACCGAATCAAGAGTTGGTTAGATGGGATCAACAATGCTTAAATTGACCAGCCTAATAGGATTAAGTCTGGCTCAAGATCGAGTCACGATCAAGCAAGACCTAATTAGGCTCAGAGGTTAGAGTCTGGATTGTAGGCTAACCAAATTGGTTCTGGCTTAACAATTTGGTGTCTAAGGTAAGTTTGGCACATATGACCGACTGATTTTTAATTGGGAGCTACTCGACCTGAATGCATTCTTGTATGAGTTAATGGCATATCCCTTCCATCGATCTCACTTATTTGGCCATATCTATTGATCCAATTTTGATTTGAGGTGGTCAATAATCCGAGCTAACCCATGCCACTAGGTTAGTCATAATTGTTATGACTATGATAAGTCTAGTATAATGAGACCTGAATCAATTCTTCCTAAGAAAAGATTAAGTTTGAGGTCTTCCACCATTGTAGATGTGCGGGCCCTTTCTGGGGTTGATTATTCTTGGCTAGATACAGTGGCTCAGTTGCATCGGTAAGATGCTACCATGTCTATTAGGCATTGGATGCTATGGGCTAGAGGATTAGTTAGGCTCAATATTCCAGATACGGTGAGAGACTCAATTAGAAATCCAGTCTGTGAAAATGGTGGGTCTGACTTAACTAAGGAGTGGATCAATATTTCAGATATGGTGAGATTCATGAATTAGAGGCCAAGTTCGGGTGCACCATGATTAGAGAATCATTAAACAAGAGTTGTTCATTCATTGGCTAACCCATCATCAATAATTGTTAGGTGAGGTAATGAGTCAGTTGGTGAGATCGCACCACCCACTAGAAATCATTAATCATGAAGATTTTCGCATCTCTATAGAGGGAGTGTAGGGATCCAAGAAAATAGTGGGAGCGAATTTGTTTAAAAATAAAATTCCTAAATAAATTGGTCAAGTCATAATTACAATATCTAACTAGAATCTTTGACTCTCTATAGAAAAATGCCTGCGCCCAATCCATTAGTGTTAGATATATGTGCCCTAGAAGCCAGAATTGGCTGACACTTATAATACACTTCTAGGGGCAAAATTATAATTTTAACTAAAATCAATAAAATGGGTTATTTTCTATCACATATGTGTATTTAGTGTCTGTGATATATCCTTTGAGTTAATGGTAATGATAATTCATATTTTCAAGAGTTGAAAATTTAAGACATGAATAATCATTATTAACTCATAAAATGCTCTGGACCATAGGATCATCACGAGGATCGTGATTGATTTGGAAGGTTTGTGTACAATCGCTTCTCTTTAGTAGATGAGTCTTGAGTCTACGGTGTGGAGACATCGGAGTGAGAGTACAGATACTCGTTACAGAACGAGGGCACTGAGCGTGACCATCTCGAGTAGTCATTAGGGAGTCTACCTTCTTGTCAATGACTAACTCGATGCTGTAGTAGTGTATTTGATTCTTTGACTTGAGATGCATCGGTAGTTCATCTTGAGGGTGTTATAGTTTGACTACATAATTACTCGATCTCCTAGCCATTCAGAACCCTGAGGTGTATGTTGGCTATAGCATGTTCAATGTAGGAACACAAATAGCATCAAGATGGAATCTATCTACCTCGATGGTAGAGGAGCAGCCCTATGATGATCATGAGAATCAAGTCTAGAAGTCCATGGCCATGGTAGAGTGAAATAATAGAAAGAGTTTCTATTTAGGTTTTCACATTGGACTTGAATCGAATGATTACATCATATGACAGAGACTAGGGTTTGACGAGTTCACCTTAACCCTAATCTGATCGAGGTGCAAGATAGAAAAACTTAATCACACAGGTAGCTACACCAAGAGGTTCATATTCAGCTCTGATGGGTTGCCACCATATACTGCTAGGTGTCACTGGTGGATTTTGGGAGCAATTAGAATGATTTAGATGATCGATCATTCTAGCTGTTCGAATCAGAAGAGTTTTGATCCATCGAAAGGAGTTTGGATGATGTCGATGATAGAGATCATGACATATCCCATTACCATATAGAATTGAACCTAACTAGGTCAAACAAATAAGGGTTTGAATTTGGTGATCATCAATTGAACTGATCTAGTTCAATTGATCTAAATGAGATTCAATTAGGTTCAAGAAAATCGTGCTAGCACTCGATTGAACCTAACGTTCTTCTTTTACTATCATAAATAGTTATCCTGACTGAGCCAAAGGAGTTTGTGCTCGATCAGAGACCTTCACTTGGTCTGACTAGAGCCTGTCCAGGTTAGAAAAAGATAGTCTTATTTTGTAAGACATTACCTGCCATTTTTGGTCACCTGCCATTTCTCATCCTTTGACTTTGGTCAAAAGTTGACCTTTGACTGGTCAAATGTTGACCATTGACACTTTGACTTCTATCCATGTGTCATGCATCTATTGAAGAGCTAGTGGGGTCCTATCCTCCTGTCAGAACCTGGCAAGGAGAAGGGCGCATGCCACCCTTGGCGTGTGCCTAAGCTGGAGGCGCCCAGGAGTCCCTGTTGGACAGGGACTCCATCTCCTTTTTGGATTTCGATTAGAGTTCTCCTAAGAACCAACTTTGACTGATCTTAGGCACCCTCTAAGGAGGAATCCAGGGGACTCTATTCCCACCAATCAGATTTAGATCTGATTTCACAAAGGGTTGTGATTGGTTGGGAAGAAGAGGAGTTGGATCATGGATAGTTTATAAATAAGACCCTGTGCCCAACTAAAATTATGATTGAAAAGAAATTGAGATCTCCACGCCCCAAGACTGCCCTCTCCTCTCCTCCTCCATGCCAAACACACCTTCTCCCTCTCCTCTCCACGTCCAAAAGTGTTTTGGACCTTGGTTGATGCAATCCAGATGAGAGAAAGGCGACTGAAAGCTAGAAGGCTGCGCTGCTGCAAAGGACAACTGCTGATTTTCAGAAGAAGTTTTGAAGATCCTCCAGATAAGATTCAGATCTAATTTTTAGAGACATGATAGAGAAGAAGAGGATCTCAAAATCCAACCCAAGTGGATACCAGTAGAGGCCAGGCACTTGTGTGGCTAGATCCAGAACCTTCCGCTGCTCATAGGATCATCATCGGGTAATAGGATTACCCACTTCAAGGTAAATTAAATTTGATTTAATTTATCTAATTTTATTTTAATTATTAAAATAATAAAAATTAAATATAAAACATTCTAGATCTGATCTAGATTAAAGATAAAAAAATTTAAAATATATCTCTTGATCTGATCAGATCTGAACGAACTTGATCTGAGAAATCAAGATTTTCCTACAACTGATATCAGAGCCAAGGTTCTAAAAGTATTTAGATCTATTTTTAAATTTATTTTAATTAAAAAATAAGTAATTTCATATGTTACATGAGATGCGATCAGATCTGAAATCAGAAAAAATTAAAATTAAATGATTTGGATCTAAGATTAGAAAATATGCATGACTAGTTCTAAAATAGAATAGTTCTATAGAATAGTCTTATATGTTTTCAATTTTAATTTGATTAAAATATATTTTAGATCTATTTATTTACTATTTTTTTATATTATAATGGTTATAATAACATCCAAAAAATAGAAAATAAAAGTTATTTAATTCTAAACATCATATGAGATATGATTGATGCATGTCTAGACTAGTTGTGGAATAGTTCTACATAATTGTCTAGATTAGAATTTATTTTGATTAGATCAATTTAAATCTAATTTTTTAGATTATTATAAGATAATTTAGATCTGAAAACATGAATGATTCGATACATGAGATGTAATCAAAATATGCCATGATTAGATCTAATTTGTATATGAGATATATGATATAGATCTAAAACTGTTTTGTGTAGTATTGCATGTTCCTGATTAAGGCGTTCCTCTTGGCCGTCCGATCATAAGAATGAAGAAGGATTTAAAGGCCCTCTCCTTCCATTCGATTGGGCATTCTTATGACGTGTAGGGGTATTGCATGTTCATCCTTAATCAGAAACCTAAAACTTACTTTCTGCAAAATCCTAGATTCTGAAACCCTAGGATTTATTGTGCATATTTTGTTTATGAACCCTACTTAATTAAAAATTAAGATTATGAAATATTAATTAGATCTAAAATTGAGAATTTCAGATTTAAGATAAATTCATAATACTGGGTTCGGACTTGGGTAGCTCAATTAGGTCTAAGCGGTTGATCAAACCGAATCAAGAGTTGGTTAGATGGGATCAACAATGCTTAAATTGACCAGCCTAATAGGATTAAGTCTGGGTCAAAGATCGAGTCACGATCAAGCAAGACCTAATTAGGCTCAGAAGTTAGAGTCTGGATTGTAGGCTAACCCAATTGGTTCTGACTCAACAATTTGATGTCTAAGGTAAGTTTGGCACATACGACCGACTGGTTTTTAATTGGAAGCTACTCGATCTGAATGCATTCTTGTACAAGTTAATGGCATATTCCTTCCACCGATCTCACTTACCTGGCCATATCTGTTGATACAGTTCTGATCTGAGGTGGTCAATAATCCAGCTAACCCATGCCACTAGGTTAGTCATAATTGTTATGACTATGACAAGTCTAGTTTAATGAGACCTGAATCAATTCTCCCTAAGAAAAGATTAAGTCTGAGGTCCTCCACCATTGTAGATGTGTGGGCCCTTCCCGGGATTGATTGTTCTCGACTGGATATAGTGGCTCAATTGTACCACCGGGTAAGATACAACCATGTCTTATTAGGTCATTGGATGCTTATGGGCTGGAGGATGAAGTTGGTGTTGGCCCATATATTTTGGGATATCGGTGAAGACTCAATTAGGAATCCTATTATGTGCAAATGGTGGGTCTGACTAAACTAAGAAGTGGATCAATATTCTGGATATGGTGAGATTCATAAATTAGAGATCAAGTTTTGAGTGCACTATGATCAGAGAATCATGTGAACAAGAGTTGTTATCACTCATCATGGCTAACTCATCACCAATAATCTTATTAGGTGAGATGATGAAGTAAAGTTGGTGAGATACCGGCACCACACCCACTAGAAATTCATTAAATCGTGGAGATTTTTGTGCATCTCTAGC